>JANUWF010000578.1:0-13642 GCA_026120185.1 Voacanga thouarsii | reverse complement strand
ATAGTTTAGGTGTAATGATCTATAGAGATATATCTAGAAAGCTAATTAGCTTACGTCAAAGTGCGTACGTTAACAAGGTACTGAAAAGGCTAAGTATGCAAGACTCTAAGAAAGGATTCTTGCCAATTTCACATGGCATTAAGCTTAGCAAAACTCAAAGTTCTTCCACGAAGGATGAAGAAGGGAGCATGAACAAAATACTATACACTTCCACTATAGGATCTATCATGTATGCCATGTTATGTACTCGACCCGATGTCTCTTATGCATTGAGCATGATGACCAGGTTCCAGTCAAATCTTGGAGAGCCACACTGGATTGCAGTCAAGAACATACTGAAGTACTTAAGAAGGACTAAAGATATGTTCTTAGTTTATGGACGACAAGAAGGCGAGCTAGTTGTAAATAATTACACTGATACTAGTTTTCAGTCGGACATAGATGATTACAGATCGCAATCAGGTTTTCTATTTTGTTTGAATAGATGTGCTGTAAGCTGGAAAAGTTTAAAGAAAGACACCGTAGATGATTCTATTACATAAGACGAGTATGTAGCTACCTCAACTTGTTGGGTTTCTCACGCATATCATATATGGCGCAGTGAAAAAATAAAAATGAGATACCATCCCAGGATCCACATACATGTGGAACAGAAGACAAAAAGAGAACAAATTTAACAGCTTTACCTTTCTTTGCTGAGCATATGAAAAATAAAATTTTTCCTTCTTCATGTCGAGGCGTGATCCAGCAATCCTCTTGATCGAACACCACAAGGGTTGAATGTCCAACCACTATATTCACAGTGTGTGATTATCTCTAACAGAAATCCACACGGAGGATGACACTCAACCACCAAGATTTTCTGTGCTAGCAGAAAAACAACAATGGCGGCTAGGGTTCTTCTTGTTTTTCTAGAAAACGAGAGAGAGAAAATAAGAAGAGAAGGGTTTTTTTGGGGAGGGGGGGGGGGGGAGGGAAGAGTTGTTTTCCTTGTGTTGCTCACACAAAAATAGGTATCGTGTGTCTCTCCCATAGAACACGAAAAACCCAACTTAAAACACTCCAGCTAAGAATTCTATAACAATTAGAATTCTCTAATTGTAATTGGAACCATTAAGTTCTTACAATTACAATTTGGCCACAAATTATAACTAATTATAATTTAGCCACAACTACTTCTCTAACTCACAATTAATCCCACTATGTTATCAATAACATCTTGAGTATATATAATCCTCTATTGTGTGTGACCTATTAGATTTCCCAATCAATTGGTAGCGAACATAAATTAATTCAAACGTCTTTGAAATTAATAATCTATAATTCATTAGAATTAATCATATCAATTCTAATCAGGATTGGTTTATTAATTCATCAATTAATAAACCCATATTCCCAGATCATGAGTGGTATCTAGCAACACATCATGACCACCCAAGAGTTCAGGAAGTCAAGTGGTTTGACATGAACCTTTCAATAACAAACTACAGTGCAATTAACTCATTTGGTTTGGAGTTTAGAATTAGTGCTAACTCCCTACAGTATATATATATATATATATATTAATTCTAGCCTGAATATAATAGTACTTGTACCAAGAACCCACTACTCTAGATGTGTATCAATTGGAAATGTTTCCAATACACAATCGCCATGGCCGAGGACTTCTTGAGTAGTAATTCCTACAAGTAGCCGTGAGATATTCGCCCCTACTATTAGGGGTGGTGAGTCCTTTATTGACCCTTTCAACTACTTTCACTTACCTCACAATGTACCCAATATCCATCCCATAGGCGGCCCTCGATCTGGCTCCAGAGATTGGAATCAAAGCACAATGCTCAGCAAACAAAGTACCTTAGAGATCTTAAGTCTAAGAATACTAGCACATTTGCTATATTGTGATTGTATCACTGGCACTAAATAGTTATCCATGTGAATATCTCATAGCTAGGTCATCCAATGTACTTGTTCCATTAACAAACATCCCTATGTGTTAACTTTGAGTATCTCAATACTCACGGATATGAGAACCATCACCTGATCAAATCAGGAAGTCTAACACATGGTAGTCTTAACGTATTAATATTGTCCTATCTCATTAATACTACGACTAGGGACTATGAAGTACTAACACTATACAGTGTCGTAGGAATCTCATATCATGGTCTCTATCATTATTTCCTTAACACAGTGTTGTGCTGGAGACTTTATCTTACTGTTATATTACATAAAAGTAAACAAAAGAAACTGTATGATAAATGATTCCTTTTATTAAAATAAAATGTATAATATATAATGTACAAGTGATTGCCTCTATGGCATAACACTAACAAACTCCTACTTGCACTAGAGCCAATCATTCATGTATTTAATACCAAATAACACAACATGCCTATCATGTTTCTTTTGGGATAATGTTTTTGTAAACAGGTCAGCTATGTTCTCATCCGTGAAAACTCTCTCTATCTTTACATCATTCATATCTATCATCTCTCAGATCAGATGATAGCGTCATAGTACATGTTTGCATCGTTGGTGAGACCGTGGCTCATTTGCTAGTGCAATAGCTCCATTGTTTGTCAAAAGATAAAGTTATTACACCAACAAGGCTAGGAACCACACCCAGTTCCATCACGAACATCATAATCCAAACAGCCTCCTTAGCTATTTCAAAAGTGGCTATGTACAAAGCTCTTGTTGCAGAGTCGGCAATATTCTTTTGTTTGGAACTCTTCCAACTTATTGCCCCTCCGCACAACGTATACACGTCGCCGGATTGTGATTTGAAATTATCTTTGTCCGATTGAAATCTAGCATTAGTATACCCGTTTGTTGTCAAATCACCATCTCCATATATTAAGAACACATCCTTAGCCTTCGTAAGTACTTAAGGCTGTTCTTGACATCTGCCCAATGACCCTCACCTGGGTCAGATTAGTATCTACTCATCAAACTGAAAGCACAAGATACACCGGGCCTTGTACATATCATAGTGTACATGATAGATCTAACTACTAAAGCATATAGAATCTTACTCATGTGATCCCTTTCAACTTGTGTCTTGGGAGACATCGACTTTGAAAGGCTTACACCATGTGACATGGGTAAGAATCCCCTTTTAGATTGATCCGTGCTAAATCTCTTTAGCACTTTATCTATGTATGTAAACTACAAAAGTCCTAGCAACCTTTTGGATCTATCTCTATAGATCCTTATTCCAAGAATATAGGTTATTTCTCCAAGGTCTTTCACGGAGAATTATTTGGACAACCAAATTTTAACCGTTTGCAAGACGGGTATATCATTTCCTATTAGCAATAAGTCATCTATATAAAGCAATAAGAAAACGATTGCACTCCCACTAACCTTCTTGTATTCACAAGGCTCATCAATATTTTGAATGAAACCAAACTCTTTGATTATTTCATCAAAACGGATGTTCTAACTCCTAGAAGCTTGCTTAAGTCGATAAATGGACCTTTGCAGCTTAAATACCTTTGTGTTATCATTGGATGTGAAACCCTCAAGTTGTGTCATATACACTTCCTCAGTCAGATTTTCGTTTAGGAACGCTATTTTCACATCCATTTACCAAATCTTATAATCATAATGAGCAGCAATGGTTAGGAGTATCCTGATGGATTTAAACATGGCTAATGGCGAGAAGGCTTCATTATAGTCAATACTATGTTGTTAACGATAAACCATCACCACTAGACATGATTTATAGGTAAATAAGTTACCATCCATGTCTGTTTTCTTCTTGAAAACCCATTTGCACCCAATAGGTTTAATTCCTTTGGGTGGATCAACCAAAGTCTATACTTGGTTGTCGAACATGGAATCCATCTCTGACTTCATGGCCTCAAGACGTTTGCTAGATTCTGAACTGTTCAAAACATCTTTGTAGGTAGTAGGCTCATATTCATTTATGAGCATTTCGTCATTGTTGTCACTAGTGAGAAATCCATAGCTCTCAGGTGCCACATGTATCCTACTGGATCTATGAGGTTCTTGTGTAGTGGAAGGTTCATCTATTCTCTCAGTTGATATGGCATCAGATGGTTGATTCTTATTTGTTTGATCTTTTTGAACTTCACTAAGTTTAATTTTACTCCCACTGTCCCCTTTGAGCATGTGCTCCTTCTCTGAGAAGACAGCATGCTTCAAAACAAACATTTTATTTTCAGAGGGTAGGTAGAAGGAATATCCGAAAGATTCTTTCGAATATCCCACAAACAGATACTTGTTAGACTTACTATCAAGTTTGTCTGACCGTAGCCTTATAACAAAGGCAGGATAACCCTGTACTCGCAGGTGAGATAACATTGGTTTCTTACCAAAGAACATCTCAAATGGGGTAGAATCAACCGATTTTGTTGGAACTCTGTTTAGTATATAAATAGAAGTTGTGAAACCCCAGTCAAAACCAACCTTAGAATAAAGGGGTTGGGGTGCATATCATTTTTCATTACATGTTTAAATATATTTTTATATGATTTTATGTGCATTGAATTTGTGTTTTATAGTCTAGAGGGCTTGATTATGACTATTGAGTGAGAATGACAAAATGGTAATTTTTGCTTGAGGTGGAAAAATGGAGATAGCTTGAGGATTGAATGGGAAAATATTTTTAGAGGGAAAATAAGAACAAGAGTTGTTGTAGTTTAGTGGTTACGAGCCTTAGAATTAATTCTTGAGTTCTTGGGTTCAAATTCCATCATAGGAGCTTTAGCTTGGTTAAATTTTATTTTTGCTTGGGAAGTATTATTTTCAGCCTTATGTGCTTGGAGTAGGGTAGAAATGTTGTCCTAAGAGAGACATGATAGGAGTATCCTCATCCTACTCTTTTGCCCAACATAAAATTCCTAAGGAGAATTCATTTCCTTTTGATCCTTAATTTCTCCTATTTCTTAACTCATTAGTTTGTTCAATTTGTTCAAGCCAATTTTATTCTAGAAAAATCCAGCATTGTGCTAAAAACATTCTAAATTCTTTGGTGAACTTTCTAAAAACTTCACTCTAGCTAAGTTCATTTTCCTTCATGCATGGAACTGAATTTTTTCCCAGCTTTGTGTGCCTTTAAGGTGTCAAAATTCTTAGCCATTATTTCCTCCCAAATGCTGCCAGAAAATGGCCCTTTTGATCAGCTTAGAACTTAGATTTTTCTGGCCATTTTCGGACTGCACAAAAGTTGTGTAAAACCAGGAAAATTCCTGGGCAAATTCACAGCTTTGGAGGTCCGAAACTAAGCTGTTTTCTTCAAATTTTTGTTCAGTATCTTAGTCACGTTCTTGCTCCATGAAGAATGCTAGAAACTAGCCTTGAAAAGCCCTGAAATTCCTCTTCAAACTCCCTACAAGCCAACTGGAAAAGGGCAGCCGAAAAACTGCCCAGAAAATTCCAGCAAAGTATCGAAATCCTGTGCAAAAATTTTCCAGCCTTGGTTCCTAATTCATCCCTAGCCGAAACTCCAGCCTTCTTCTGCACAAACTACCCTTAAACCTTCAGTAACTTAACTCCATTATCCTCCCCAAGATTCTGCACGAAAATCCAGTCACGGCTGCCTAAAAGATTTCAAAAACAAAAAAAAAAAAATTCTACAAACATGATCTGATTTGGATACCAAAATTCCAGCCACCATGATCTAACAACTTTCCATAAAATATACCTCAAACAACCAGACCTTCCCTTCACCATTACACTCAGTATTTTTGGCCACTCTTAGCCTCTCTCAACCAGCATTCATCTAGCCAAAACACTGCGCAGCTAATTCGGCCATGGCAGACTTCCAAAAGCTTTCCCATGATCTCTCTCTCTCTCTCTCTCTCTCTCTCTCTCTCATGGCCGAGTCTCTCTCCTCTTGGCCGAATGGCTTCTTCACCAATGGCCATGCTTTCTTCATCTTCCTTGGACGGATTTAGGCATCTAGCGGTTGACAAGCTTTCGAAACTCCTTCAAGATATTCAGCAATCAAGTAAGCCTTTTTAACCATTCTTTTAAATTCTAGATTCATGTCTCTATGATGATGTTGATAGAAGGTGGATTGTGGATAGGGTTTGAGTATATATTTTTGAGGTTGAAGCATGAATGTATGTATGAATATGAAGGAGATGGGATTTATGCATGGATGGATTATCTTGGTTGATTGTATAATGATTTGAGGTTTAATGCATGTCTCCATGTCATAGGTAGTATTTGTGATGAAGTATGGTAGAGATTATGTCACCTTTGGTGAATAGGATTTATATTCATGTTGGATTATTGAAGCCATGATTATATTTATGCTAGTAGGGGTTAGATCATGTTTTGGTAAATTTAGATCTATGCTTATATGCATGATTTGGATGATTTGATGACTTGAAGGATTGCATATATTCATGATTGTGGTTAGCCATAGAAGTATGATCATGATCTAGTTGTCCCTAAGCTAGTTTTTATTTCATGAATAAAATATTTCATAATATGATTTTGCTAGTAAATTCGAAAAAAAAAAACCCTAGGTGGGGTAGATTTGGATTACTATATATAATAAGGATATTTTAATCAAATAAATAATAGCTTTTGCTAGAAAAATAGAATATATATAAATATATATATTATATAAAATAATGAAATCAACTAAAACCTTTTATGGAAATAATTATAATTAGTAAAATATTTATTACTAAAAATTTAATTATTACCTTTAATCAAAACCCATTAAAAATTTATTTATTATTTTTCAAGCAAGACTCATTAAATTTATTTTCAACTAATTTTAGTTATCAATTATTTTCTAACAACTAAATTATTAATAAATCATTATTTTACCTAATACCACCTAGGACTCTTCATCAAGTAAACTCTAAATTTTTCTTAGCAAGATTTAAACCATCAACTTATTAGTACTTATTTCCCGAAACCTTAATTATTTTAAATATCGAATTAGGCTTAGCTTATAAACC
This sequence comes from Voacanga thouarsii, assembly GCA_026120185.1. NCBI lineage: Eukaryota > Viridiplantae > Streptophyta > Magnoliopsida > Gentianales > Apocynaceae > Voacanga > Voacanga thouarsii. Next base: position 6,695 of record JANUWF010000578.1, on the reverse strand, counting down.
TATTTATTTATTGTTTGGCCTTAAAGCTTGGGACACTAGGATCATAGTGGTAATGAGTTGAGTTGTTTTAAATTGAGAAAGTGGATTTTGGCTTGAGTTTGATTGTGGTTTGTATTTGCCCATGCGGGGTTAGGTCAGTTGTTGGAGACCTTATATTGTGAGCAAGAATCAGGTAAGCTCCTGCATAAAACCTGATTGATGAAACATGTTTATTATGGCAAGCTAAATGTAGAGTGCATGAACACTCAATTTTGCAAGGGCAGTTGAGGATTAACTTCTTTCCTATTTCAGACAAACAATTTATTTGAAAATTAATAAGCAGATTTACTCAATCTCAAAACTCTTTCCAAACTGATTTTGACAAAGACTTTGGGAACCCATAATTGCCATTTTCATGTGGAACAGTGTTTTGTTCATTTTATCCCAAGTGGGAAATGTTGTTGAGTACTCAATAAGGGTGGCCACCTCTGAGGGGTGAGTCCTTCCCAGATAGGACGTCAGTCCAGTAAGTCGTGCCGGTCCAAGCTAGCAGTGTTCTCTTTCAGTCAAGTGACTGTGTGTTGCCGGAATGGACACCCGGTTGTTGTTTGGGTAAAGAGAATGAGGAGTATCTTGCTCAGTAGGCCGATCACCTACTTTTTTCAGTCTGCACAAAGTGTGGCATTCTGACCGGTGGTATGCACAAAGTGTGGCATGCTGACCATGAGGTTATAGGGCCCAACGTGTGGTAACCCATGATCATTTCTTTTGAGTGGTTGAATTTATTGATTATTTATGGTTGGAAAAGCCAAAACACCACTCTTGCCTTTGACTAATGTTTATTGCTTGCCAGTGATCTCTTGTAAAGAATTTTATATTTTGCATTCATGAACTGATTTCTCCCAATACTTAAGCACACACGGACTTACTGAGATTTCTGTCTCACCACCATTTTTACCATGATTTCAAGTCGATCCTACTATGGGGATGAGTAGCTAGATATTGCCTGCTTTGGAAGATTTTCTGATAATTTATTTTGTATAATGTTTTGGGCAGAAGAGAGTAGATAAATTTTAATATGGATTTGTTGTTGGTATTCTTGGATTTATTTTTGGGATGCAATAAATTTTAAGTTCAAGTATCATTTTTATTTCACTATTTTATTTGTGTGATCTAGTTATAAAGACCCTTTGTCCTTTAGACAGGGCGACATCCCCGGCCCTGGCGGGCCAAGGTAGCGGGGTGTTACAGAAGTCTCTAGTGCATACACCCAAAACGATTTTTATAGGTCTACAGAAGCCATCATGGTCCGTACCATGTCTAGAAGGGTTCGATTCCTTCTCTCAAATACATCGTAATGTTGAGGTGTATATGGTGGAGTCCATAGAGATAATATCCTATTATCTCTAAGATGACTTAGAAACTCTTGGCTCAAGTATTTTCCTCCTTGATAAGATCTTAGAGTCTTAATACTTTTGCCAAGTTGTTTCTCTATTTTATTCTTGAAGTCTTTTAACCTTTCAAAGGCCTCAAATTTGTATTTTATTAAATAGAAATGCCCATATCGTGAGGAATCATCGATAAAGGTTATGAAAGAGTTTAAACCTCCACTTGCTTGTATTAACATTAGGCCACATATAATAGAATGTATGAGTTCTAATAACTCCTTAGCTTGTTCTCCTTTTCCTGAAAAATGAGTTTTAGTCATTTTGCCTAGTAAACAAGATTCGAATGTGCCATATGATTCATAATCAAATGACCCTAAGTTACCAAGCTTATGTAACTTAGATACACGATTTTCGTTTACATGGTCCAAAACGACAATGCCATAAGTAAGAGGTGTTAGAGTTATCCATGTTAGGTTTCTTATTATTTATATTGAGAACTAGATTATCCAAGTCTAGAACATATAAACCATTAACCGGAGTTGCTGATGTTGGGTATCTCTCATGTGTATCATATATAGAGCGTTGAAAAAGTAAGAATGAGATACCAGCCTAGGATCCACATATGCGTGGAATATAAGACATAAAGAAAACAAAAGGTAAAGGCTTTACCATTTTTTTAGCGTCTAAAAATTTTTTTTTATTCTTCAAGTCGTGGCGCGATCTAGCAATCCTCTTGATCTAACACCACAAGAGTTGAATGTCTAACCACAATAATCACAGTATGTGATTACCTCTAACAAAAATTCACACGGAGGATCATACTTAAACACCAAGATGTTTATGTGCTAGAATAAACCAAGGTGGCGGCTACGGTTCTTCTTGTTTTTCAGCAAAAACAAGAGAGATAGAATAAAAAGAGAAGGGTTTTTAGTGGTGGTGCTTTCCTTGTGTTGCTCACACAAAATAGGTATCATGCGTCTATCACATAGAACACGACAAACCCTACTTAAAACACTCCAGTTGTGAATTCTAGATCAATTAGAATTCTCTAATTGTAATTGGAAACATCAAGTTCACACAATTATAATTTGGCCCATAAATTATAACTAATTATAATTTGGCCACAACTACTTCTCTTTGTCGCAATTAACCTAACTATGTTATCAAATAACATCTTGAGTACAAAATTCTCTATTGTGTGTGACCTATTAGGTTTCCAAGTCAATTGGTAGCGAAAATGAATTAATTCAAACGTCTTTAAGATTAAGAATCAATAATTAATTAGAATTAATAATATCAATTCTAGTCAAGATTAGTATATTAATTTATCAAATAATAAACACATATTCCCATATCATGAGCAGTATCTAGCAACATATCATTACCACCCAAGAGCCCAGGAAGTCAAGTGGCTTGACATGAACCCTTCAATAACAAACTTCAGTGCAATTAACTCATTTCGCCATACAATATCTTATTTAGTTTGGGGTACAGAATTAGTGCCAACTCCTTCCAAAATATATTAATTATGGCCAGAATATAATAGTACTTGTACCAAGAACCAACTACTCTAGATGTGTATCAATTGAAACTATTTGCAATACACAGTCGCCTTGGCCAAGGACATCTCAAGGAGTAATTCCTATAAGTGGCTGTGAGATATTCTCCCCTACTATTAGGAGTGATGAATCTTTTATTGACCCTCTCAACTACTTTCATTTACCTCACAATGTACCCAATATCCATCCTATAGGCAGCCCTCGATCTAGCTCTAGAGATTGGAATCAAAGCACAATACTCAGCAAACAAAGTACTTTAGAGATCTCAAGTCTAAGGATACTTGCACATTTGCTATATTGAGATTATATCGTTGGCACTAAATAGTTATCCATGTGATTATCGCAAAGCTAGGTCATCCAATGTACTTGTTCCATTAACAAGTATCCATATGTTAACTTTGAGTATCTCAATACTCACGGATATGGGAACCACCGCCTGATCAAATCAGAAAGTCTAACACATGCTAGTCTTAACGCATTAATGATATCCTGTCTCATTAATACTACGACTAGGGATTATTTAAGTACTAACACTATACAGTGTAGTAGAAATCTCATATCATGATCTCGATCACGATTTCCTTAACACAATGTTGTACTAGGGCCTTTATCTGACAATTATATTACATACAAGTAAACAAAAGAAACTATAAGATAAATGATGCCTTTTAATAAAATAAAATGTGTCATATACAATGTACAAGTGATTGCCTCTAGGGCATAACACTAACAGCTGAACCATAATGAATATCATTCAATGAAAAAGAATAACATTTATTTTTAAATATCAAATGAAATCCATTTAATTCTAAACACGTAACTGAGATAATGTTTTTCATTAAAACTGGTACATAATAACAGTTTTGTAATTTTAGAACTAATCCCGAAGGCAGGTTCAGCTCGTATGTCTTCACAGCAAGTGTAGTAACCTTTGTCCCATTTGCAGTACATAGGTCCACGTCACCTTTCTCTTACCTTCTACTACTCTTTAGTCCCTGCAAGTTATTACACAAATGAGATCCACATCCGGTACTTAATACCCATATCTAATTTCTAAAGGCAGTATATATCTCAATGATAAACATACTCGGAGTAGAAGTAGAAGTGCTTGCAAGCTTTTCCCTCTGCTTCTTGTCCTTAACGGTCTCCAAGTAGGCCTTGCCGTTGCGCCTCCAATAGCCCATCTTACCATAATGATGGCATTGGCCCTTGGTAGCAGCATCCTTCTTCTTCACACCACCATTGGGCTTCATGGGAGCCTTCTTCTTCTTTTGAACTTTCTTCTTAGAAGAAGAAGATTCTACCATTAAAACTGCATTGGAATCCTTCTTCGTGGAGGACTCCGTAGTTTTAAGAAGATTGATCAACTCAGGAATGGTGAACTCAATCTTATTCATCTGATAGTTAATCACAAATTGTGAGAAACTATTACGCAAAGATTGTAGAATTAAGTCAATACTAAAGTCATGGTCCAATGCGAACCCGAGAGATCCAAGCTTTTCTATTAAGCCCAGCATCTTCAGCCCATGAGTGGCCAAAGAAGAACCCTTTGCCATTTTGCAATAGAATAGTTATTTCGAGATCTCGTATCTCTTAGTTCTGGTTTAGGCGTCAAACAGCTCTCGAAGATGTAGTATAATCGATTGAGCATCCATATACTCATGTTGTTTTTGCAGCTCGGAAGTCATGGATGCAAGCATAATACATGATGTTGTATCACTATCCTCCTTGTGCCTTTTGTGGATAGCATGCTCATCAGCATGAGCATCTTGAGTTGGTGGTGGCGAAATAGGAGCATCTAGCACGTAGAGAAACTTTTCCGATTTGAGAATGTTTCTCAAATTTCTATACCAGTCGAGGTAGTTTGATTCGCTTAATTTGTTAGTTTCCAATTTGCTACGTAGGTTTAGGTTTGTAGACATGATGTAAGTGTCTTAGATGTAAATATAGAGAGAATTAGCTACTATATATGCACATGAAATGCAAATAATTAGGACTTTAATTAAACACATTTTTACTCCACTATTATACTCAAAACAATAGCCCCTACTATTGATTCGAAAAAGCCCATTGGAAGCTTTCCTAGTGGACCAGTATCGAAAATCCTCAAGAATAACCTTAGGTTTGACCAACAAGCCACCCTTGAGTTCATTAGTAGGTATCCAATACCAATTACATCATATGTAACTACTAGATCATTGGGTGATTAACAGCTTTTAATCTTAAAGCCTTTTGAGCTACCGCAACTTTTCCTCTAAATTTCTTTATGCTTAAGTTTGCCCAACTGGGATAAAGAATTTAGTTAAACCTAACTTATTAAACAAGAATTTAATTCCATAGCTAGAACATGCCCGATGTCGAGTAGGCTTGGGTTTGCCCAACAACCTGGTCTCGAAAAAGGACTCTCGTTCTTACTATATTATCGAAAGGAATTCGGTTTGATATTAATTGAGAGATTTGTTCCTTTTAGTGATTTCAATAAATGACATGCATAAAAATCAATAAATCACATAATTTATAATTCTGGTAATAAAGTGTTTACGTGGTATGGTTTTGGACTTTTCCCTAAATTAATTTCTTTGAACCATAACTGAAATTAATATAGTTAACCCTATGTATTCATGCATGATTTAAGTAGAAGGTCTTACCTTCTCGCATTGTTTTGGTTGCCATCTCCAAAAATAGAATAATTCTACTCCTATCTAACCTATGTAAACTAATTTCATAATTTCCTAAAATGAGAAAACCTCAAGTTACATTCAAGGGGAGTTAGATGAGAAGAAAATTACACAAGAATTTCAGAGAAGGTAGGACATGTAGGCCCGATTTCATAAAAAACCAAAAATATAAAATGCACGAACAGATATAATTGGTTTTAGTTCATAACCATCCACCATGCCATTATTTATGCTTAAACAAAATAAACATATAATTTTTTTTATTCCAAAATCACTATTTTGGAAAAATAAAACAAATTCTAAAATCAATATTTTTGAAAAATACCTCAATTTTAAATTTTCAAAATCATTATTTTCAGAAATAAAAATTGTTTGTCTTAAAACTAATTCTGAGAAAATGCTTTTTGGTCCGTCTCCCATCAAATAAGATTTTTCCCTTTCAGAACTTTATTTCAGATTTTTTTTTTTTTAAAAATGGTTGGAACATCGCGATATAGTGCAGAATCGGCACCGGTTAGAAGCCTAAGGTGGCGCCAGCTCCAGTATGGTTTTAAGAATTTTTTTTTAGAAAAAATTTCTAGTCGTCGTGAAACAGCACAGAACTGGTGCCGGCTAGGAGCCAGAGTCGACGTCGGCTGTAGTTGGGAAGAGGCGGCGATTTTTAGAAAATTTTCCAAAAACAAATTTCTGAAGCCCTTATCTTCTGCAATAGTTTAGTGAGAATAATTCTCAGCAGAATTGTAACACCCCACTACCTAGGCCCGCCAGGGCCGGGGATGTCGCCCCGTCCAAAGGACAATGGGTCTTTATAACTAGGTCACACAAATAAAATAGCGGAATAAAAATAATAATTTAACTTAAAAATTATTAAACCCATAATGAATCCAAGAATTCCCAAAAGAAAAACAAATCCATAAATAAAATCATCCACTCTCAACTCCCCAAAGCAATACGTAAAAATAAAAGACAACATTCTCTTCCAAGGCAGATAACACTAGCTACTCATCCCCACAGCAAGATCGACCCGAAATCATGGTAAAAAGGTGGTGAGACAGAAATCTCAGTAAGTCCGTGTGTGTTTTGGGTATTCA
>JANUWF010000573.1:0-11315 GCA_026120185.1 Voacanga thouarsii | reverse complement strand
TCACCAAATATTTTTGGTTGCATTTTAAAACATCAAATAGACCTAAGCATCTCCCAAAACTGAATATTAGCTGAAATAAGTGATTTAATCTCTGTTTAAAAAGGCGTCCTAAATATAATTAGAACCGCAAGAAATCCACAATCTTTCCCAAGAATGTAACAAAGGATTTACAATTTTTAAGTATACCAATACATATCCTCCAAAAACAAATTTGATGTATATCAACAAACATAGGAATTTTGTTTCCATAATGTAGAGGCATATATTATGGACTTTTAAGAAACCAAAAAATCACAAATGATAGCCACAGAATTATACCCAAATTGCAAATAAAAACCATTCATATTAAACCTAAGCAACAATATAATTAAAACCCAAATATTTATGCCAAATCAATCACTTTTCGTGTAATAAATTCAAATCAAAATTCTCCACCAGAAAGCTTACCTGTTGTAGCGTCTTGCTAGTAACAAGGTACTTTGGTCCCCTGACCTTCTTCTTCATGCTCTGGTAACTAGCTTCTTACCTGTTTTCAACACATACAATCCAAAATCAATAAAGACCAGAGCTTCCAAAATTACAGATATCTTAGGGACATCAATTCAGAAAGAAGATTAAAACAGTAAACAAACCCAGTTCAATCAGCTATGCTTTTCAAACCTGCTGCTACTCTGCTCAAAATTGAGAAGACACTAACACTTAAAGGAAAGTTCAAGTACTCAGCCTCTAAACTAGAAAGTATATTGCTATGAAAAACAACGTCATGGAACCAAATTACAAATCTTCCCACCCGAATAAAGCCCTAATGTTTGACCATACCAATTCCAAATCTAAAAATGAATGCAAAATTAGAAAGAGGGAACAAAGAAAGGAACCAGATTTCCGAAACGTGAAGTTGAGGACATACACAATGAACCCGTGGTAGGAAGAGGCAAAACGGTTAAGAAGGAGCAAAAAAATTTAGGCTTTAATTGTTTGAGAAAAAAAAAAAAGCCAACCGAAAGGAGGGAATTTGGTAAAAAGTTTTGTTTTTTTTAGTTGTAAAAATTTTCTCTTCATTATACACACACACACACATATATATATATATATATAATTAATAATTTAGATATATAAAATAATTATTTATATATATATATCCATATTGTATACTTATATATGTATATATAATTGTGATATTATTTAAATATGAACTATTTATAAATAGAATAAACAAATAATTTTTAATAATGCAATTAAATTTTAAAACATATAAAATTCTATAATTTTTGTCTTACTACAAAGATATTGTTTTAACTTAGTAACTTTTTCCTTTTTTTAATTTAATAAAATTGTAAATGTAAATTTTTTTATAACAAAAAATTCATAAGGTTAGAAATAAATACGTTCCTCTTAATATATATATATATATATATATATATATATATATATTATAAAATAGCTATGACATAAAATTGTCCCAAGAAATAGTTATGATATTACATATACTTTAAAAATAGTCATTATTAAAATAAATTTATAGTTAAATCAAATAACCATTTATGACTAGAATTCATTAATCACATTATATCATTTCAATCATCTTCCGAACGTAGAAAAGTAATAGTATATATATGGTTCCAATTAAAAGATGAATCGATGTTAGACTTACTTCAATATAATTAAATCATTCAATTTTGATAGAATGATTTAATGAATAAATATTGAATTATTTAAATCAAAAAGAAAAAGTAATACTCCTTCCATCCAGAATTGCATATCAAGATTTCTAAGTTGGGATGTCCAGAATTGCATGTTCACCTCCCTATGATACATATATGTTTCATCTAAAAATTTACTAACAATTTTCTTAATTTAAAGGAATTACATCTCACTAACTTATTTAGTCTCGCCCCTAATCACAACTATAATAATAAAGGACATATAACTGAGTAATATTTTGATCAAGTCAAAACTCAAGATTCAAACTCGAGTGGAGGATGTACCTCTTTTCATATTTTATTTATAATTTATTAAAAAGTAAAGTCTAAAGATACATCAACTATTTTTTTTTTATTAGAAAACTTGATGGAATTCTTTTTGTAACCAAATGTAAATAACCCAAAATGACAAAAATACTACATATACTTTATCCAATAATACTAATTAGTTTCTAGCAACATGTTAATATCTTACAAAAATTCTGCAAAACTTATTCTACTATGTTCATTTTTTAACAATCTTTTTTAATTGAATTAAAAATTAGGAATTAATTTTGAAAATTTAATTTCATACCAATACTAATGTGGTCAAAAACTTTTTTTTTTCAATTTCCTACCAAATACAAATCGGTTTGAACGCATACTTTAAGTAAAATAAATATTAAATTTAGTTTTTACCCAAAAATTAAAATATTAAAAGTGGTTAGAAAGTGATCAGAAATAACTATCCATTTTCTACGAAAAATTACATTTGGTCAGAAATTACATTTTCTTCAAGAAAAATTGAAATTATAAATTTAATTGATTTCCATCTCTGAGATTTTTTTTTTTTTTTTTGGAGAACTAAATCATATTTCTTAGCACATTTCAAAATGGTTGAAAAACAGAATCTAAACTCCTACCAAAATTAGTTTTGGTAAAAAATTACATTTTCTTCAAGCAAAAAAAAAAAAAGTTTAAATCAATAAATTTAATTTCCACCTTTGAGATATAAAATAATTTTTTGGGGAACTAATTCATATTTCCAACCAAATTTCAAAATGGTAGGAAAAATATATTTTAAATTCCTACCAATATTAATTTTGGTTGGAAACAAATATTTTTGTGAAGAAAAAAAATGAATAATCTAAAATTTTCATTTTCATTTACTATCCAATACAATTATGTAGTCGGAAATGCATTTTTGCTTTCCTACCAAAATAGTATTGGTTGGAAATACTTTATTATTTTCCTACCAAATTGAGATTTGTTAGGAACATTTTTACTAATGCTCTTACCATAAACTTTTGGATGGAAATGTAGCTATATTTTTCTACCAAAATATAAGTTGGACAGAAATATAGCTCTATTTTCCTACCACAATAACATTGTTTGGAAACAATTTATTATTTTCCTACCAAATCTCAATTTGGTAGGAAAATTTTACTACCATTCCTACCCATAAAACATTTGGATGGAAATTAGCTATATTTTCGTACCAAAATAGCATTGTTTGGTAATAATTTATTATTTTCCTACCAAATTGAGATTTGATAGGCAAGTTTCTACTACTGTTCCTACCCAACGGAAATATATCTATTTTTTCCTACCAAAATGTAAGATGGATGAAAATATGCCTATATTTTACTACCAAAATGCAAGTTGGACGGAAATGTATTTATTTTTCCTACCAAAATGTTTTGATGGAAATTGGATGGAAATGTAGCCCACGTTTCCTATCAATATGTATGTTAGACAAAAATATAACAATATTTTCCTACCACAATGTATGTTCTACTGAAATTTCCAACCACATTTCCTACCAAATGTAGTGTGGTCAGAAACTTCTTACCAACAATTTCTTTGGTTGGAAATGGGTAGCTGATTTCCTACCATTTAACTTTGGTAGGAAACTTTTAATAAGAAATAGCATGTTTTGTTGCAGTGAACCCTACTTCATTGAGGCCCCAATCACATTTAAATAAGAGACAAGCAATGAAACGTTAAATAGAGTCACAGCGTTGCCAAGTAGATTGTGAGATCATCCCCAAGAGCACTTGAGGAACTCATGATTGTATTGGATGTTCATCTGTCTGCATAGGAGGGAAACCAGTAAAAATAATCTAATTTTAGCTGTTTCGTCTTTTTTTCTCAGTCTGTCTTTTTTCTAAATTACAAATCTTATTCTTGCTACACTAGGTTCCCAGGAGGGAAAGACTTTTCATAAATGGAAATTATTTGTCCCAATTGCTTTCTATCTGTTTTATGTACTTCTGAAAAGAGCGTTTCTTAAATGAGGCGTCAGTAAACCAAAACACAGTCTGTCTAATGAGCTTTCATTACTGCTGCACGGTTGTTTTGGTATTATATCTTCTAATTTGATTTCTCTAATTTTTCTTTTTTAGAAAATATGGATAACACTTGAAACATATGTCATTTGTTTTTGATTTTTTACATTATTGCTTTCATTTGTATTGACTTGTTCTTGCAACATTTTAAAATTTTTTTGCAATCTTTAAAGCTTCACGTTCTGAAGTTATCCCAGAATGTAGAAAAGTTGAAGCTTCAACTTTCTCTTAAAGCAGGACAAGCATGAGGATAAAGGTGACATGGAATTGGCCAAAGAATCTAAAATTGTACAGGTGTAGTTTCTGTGAGGCTTCATTCAACATGATCTTCCTACTAGTCTTGAAATATTTTGACATCTTGCCTAATACATGCAATTTAATCATGATCCAGGACGAAGAACGGGAGATGAACAAATTGCAATCAGCTGAGTGTAGGATTTCAGTTGCTGCTCCTGAATCTTGTGTCCAATCCTTTTTGGGGAGCCAATGCAACCAAAAGGTGAAAAGGAAACATTTATTGCTATCTTCCATTTTGGTTAAAGTCATGTAGTTATTCTCAATATTTGGGGAAGATTAAAAATATTCCGTGCAATTATATATCCTAGTCGATGATGCTAATGCCAAACTGGAATGTGTTATGTATCTAATTTTATTTGTTTCACTTTACCATTTTTTATTGTCTATGTCATAGTTGTAGGCCATCTCTGTTCCCTTTTTTTTTTTTTTGGGGTGGGGGGGGGGGGGAAGAAATTAGAACTTGATTTGTTTATGTCACTGATAAATTATTCAAATTTCATTTACTTATGCTCTCGTGTGCCTTTCTTGTATGAAGCAGAAATTATCATTTTGGTTTCATTTGTGGGAATTTTCACGTGAATATTCATTTTTTCACAATGTCTACTTCCCGACCAAAACTATTTGGTAGGAAGTATAGTTCCTTCAAATTTTTTACCAAAAGTTTCGGTAGGAAAATATATTTTTTTAGAAGAAGATTAAACTTCCTACTAAATATTTTGGTAGGAAAAATAATTTCTCTTAGAAAAAATTACATTTCCATCCAAAATATTTTGCAGGAAATAGTTTTTAAAAAAATTTCCTTCCAAATATTTTGGTTGGAAATATTTTTTTTTTAAAAAAAATTCTTCCAAATAATTTGGTCAGAAAGATTTATATATTTTTCAAAAAAAAAAAAAATCTTTCCTACCAAATAATTTGGTGGGGAACATTATTTATTTTTTGGAAATAATATTTCCTACCAAATAATTCGGTTGGAAATTTTATTTATTTTTTGAAAACATTATTTTTTAAAAATAATTTCCTACCAAAAAATTTGGATGGAAAAAAATAAATCTCGTCATTTGTAATTATTAATTTCAGACCAAATTTTGGTCTGAAATTTCTGACCATACTTAAAATTTAGGATGGAATTTTTTTTTTTTTCCGTTAAAGGGTTTTCCAACCATTACATTTTGGACAGAAAATGGTAGGAAAATGCCATTTTCTGCCAAAATTTTGAATTTTTGGTAGGAAAGTTTGGTAGAAAAAATAATGATTTCTTGTAGTGCCTCAGCAGCTAAGCCAGGATCCACTTTGAAGCTTACAGATATCTTGATCTCATGTGTGGCATTATTGACAGTGTGAAAGATATGGAATTTCTGAAAAAGGAGAAAATCATAGAAGGGGATGATTTGGGTAATGATGAAATAGTATCTATCTTCCATGGGATCAACAAGTCCACAGAGAAGCCAGCTGAGAAGTCTAGAGTACAGAAAACTGTGCACGACATGAATGACCAGTTTAGAAAGATTGGTATAGTGAAGGCCTATAATTCCTTCAAGAAAATTCTTGATCGTTTGCAGGTTTCAATCAACAAACGTTTTCCACTTCTAGTGTTGATCCTCCTCACATTGCAATACATTTGCGATGTTCGTGGCTGCAGTTCTCGTCGATTAGGCTATGCTACGGTCATCTGGGATTCTTCCACCGGGGATGGATCGTCTTTTATTGTGGATTCTCATGCTAATTACTTGATGGTGCCCCGAAAAATGCTGCGATATTCGAGTTGAGAATGCCAGGATAGAATCTGGAGTATGCACTTGTTTATGTCTGTTTTCTTCCTTTGTTGAACTTGTTTTGCCTTTGCTCTTCACCTGTGTTCAATATTCAGGTGCTCCTCTGCTTCTTTTTATGCTGGTGTATGTTTACTTCAACCAGCATTTGTTCTCAATTGTTACAGTTGGAAAGGAAAGAAATAAAAGCTATTTTGTAATGGGATGGTTGGAGAGGAAGGAAAACATTTGTGGAAAAAAGAAGGTTGTTTTGGATAAATTGTGTTAGTAACAGCGAATCTTTCACAAATTTTAAATTTAACCCTAAAAATAAGAAGAGCTAATTGTAGGCAGATATATTTTTTTTCCATATATATATGTGTGTGTGTATAATCCATGAAAACCAAACCTCTATTGTTAATTTCTTATGACAAAAGATTGTTTTATGCATGAGTTACACCAAAAAAAAAAAAAAAAAACTGCTTCCATTTTATATTTAACTTTGATAAAAAGATACAGCATAACATTTGTTTATATGCAAAATACCATTTTATTGTGCAATTTTCCTACAAAAGTTGTGCAACAATTTATATACACTTATTATGATTGTATGCACTTCTTAGAACATGGTTATTTCACTAAAACATCAATTAGTATTGTATGATTTATTCTGAATGATTCCATTTTCACCCTTTTAATCACCACAGTCAACCGGTGCCAAGTATTAGATATGACACCTTTGGAGCATTCTACTGCATTAGACAGGCAATGTGAAAGATTAAATTACATAAGGCAGAGTTCATTATATTAGTAGCCTTTGTAGAAATTGGAGTGCCATATAAATGTGAATTCTGTTGGAGACAATAAGCTAGCCATCCAGCTTCCAGGCAATCTTATGCACCTTGTGAACCTCGCAAAGCTCATACTCAAAAAAGCCCTTAGAATTTTTGTTTTTCACCCCACTAACTTTTTTTAATAACTTTTTTAGAAAAGTAATGTGACTGTTTTGTGCTTTTGAAGACAAGCATACAATTGACACATGGTTATTTTCACCCCAACGAAAAAATAAGTATATAAGGTGATTGAGATTTTTTCTAATTTATCGTAATCCAAAAATTTTTTAATTTTAATTTATTTTTTGAAATTATCATATATATATATATATATATATATATATATTCTTACAACACGTCATATTTTCCTTTTTTAATCCCATTTGGAGCTACCTTAATTCTACATATTTAATAATTTTTTATTATATTAAAAAAACTTATTTCAATCTAATTTCTGTCCACTTATACCCTAAATTATAAGTAGGAGATTAAAGAAGTGTGTATATCTTGGATTGAGTAAATAGTTCCTGAATTTATCTTACAAAATTTTCAAAATATTTTAACTTTGCAAAAGAAAATTTGGAACAAGACAAGGAAAAGATGATTTTTTATCGGTCAAATATTTAACTAATAACTTAGAAATATAAGGATCATACACGAGATTGCCCCAACGGCTCAATTGGTAATTTGGCAAAGCTGTGGGAACAGTTTGCCTTCAGTCACAGTGCACTTTCTCAACACAAGGAAGGGGATCAGAACACTGCATTTGGAAGGAAGTCATAGGGAAATGGGGGGGGGGGGTTGGAAAAGAATAATATTATAAAATTTAGAATATTTTGAGGGTGGAAGAAAAAATTTACAAAGACGTCCCTTAAAAAAAAATTTGAAAGAAAGCTTTTAAAAATTTTAGGGAATGGATGCCACTTTCTACCCCCTCATCCTTGAATGTGCTAAGAATCAACATTGTAAGCTATTTAAAATAATTAATAAAATTATTAATATTTCAAAAATAAAATTTACTTACATTAAATTTATTTTTGGTCAAAGTAAATATTGAAACAGGTTTCTTTTCAAATAATTTCAATCCAAGTAAACCAATGCTAATAAAAGAATGGACTAGGTTTTAAGGGGCAAAAATTATTTTAAAGCTTGTTTCTAATTAAAGAATAGATTTAATGTATACGAATTTTATTTTTAAAATATTATCTGAATATATAACCCATTTTGGGGTAAAATTTTTAAATTATATATACTTACAAAAAAAAAATGTCTTATTAAAAAGAATCCACATTTGGGATGAGAATGCCCTTCCTCTTCAATTAATAAACTCCTTCAGTTTCAAAATAGATGTTAATCTATTTTTTTTATTTTCTTTCAAAATAGATGTTTGTTTACATTTCAATGTATTAATCATTAATATGCCTCTACCTTACCCCTCATTTAATATATTGTAGGTGTCAAAAAAAGAGAGAGATAGAGATAAGAGTAATTAATTTGGAAAGAAAAAAATAATATTTATTAAGATTATAGTTAAAACTTTATATAAAAAAATATAATTATTTTCAACATTTTGAATCTGTGTATAAGGGTTAAATGAACATTTATTTTGAAGCGGGGAAAGTATTATATATCCTACTTCATTAAGTTATGCAATTAAACTCTCACTTCAATTAATATAGCTTATATCCTGTTTTGTGATGGTGCAAACTTTTTTATTTGCGCCGATTGACAACTCAACAACCGTTCTCTTGTCCTCTTATGACTATCACGCGAATGATAATTTATAAATAAACGTACCTATCGGATAATAAAAACGAAAGTTGAAGAACCTCCAAGGAGTAGGCCTTCAACAATAATGCTATAGTAATTAACAAAATCTAAAAGGTTTTTCGTTCAATCAAGACAAACTATGTTGATTAAGGTGTTTGACAAAACACCCAAAAGTAATAAATAAGTAGATAGTTGGAATAGAATAACTGAGAGATTTGACTGTATAGTTTTAAGAAAGACTACGTTTATAAGTTATATATACTACAGGAAATTTGCCATTTTGCGACGGCAAAAAACCGTTACAAATTGGGTCTGTGATGGTTTTAGCAACGGCCAAGACAAACCGTCGCTATTTGTGATGATTTTTGCGAGGGCATGAAAAAATTGTCACAATTTGCTACGGTTTTGTGACGAGTATTTTTAGTCAAAGTTCGACGAAGTAGAAAATTTACAACCATTTTGCGAAGAAATGCCTAAGTCTATTGCAAAATCGTCGCAAATTGCGAGAGTTTTGCAAGGGATCTTTTTTGTTCCCAAACTTGGCCCTCGCAAAACCGTTGTAATTTGCGAGGGTTTTGCCAGGGATCTTTTGTTCCCAAAATTTGGCCCTCGCAAAACCTTGGCAATTTGCGAGGGTTTTGCGAGAAATTTTTTGATCCCAAAACTTTATGAGGGTTTTGCAAGGGAATTTTTCACCCAAAGCCGGTTTTGCGAGAGACTTTTTTTGTTCCCAAACTTTGCCATCGCAAAATTGTCGCAATTTGCAAGGGTTTTGCAAGGGATTTTTTGTTCCCAAAACCTAGCTCTTGCATAACCCTCACATATTGCGAGGGTTTTGCAAGAGAATTTTTTACCAAAAAATGTGGCCCTTGCAAAATCCTTACAATTTGCGAGGGATTTTTTGTTTCCAAAACTTAGCCCTCGCAAAATCGTCATAAATTGCGAGGGTTTTGTGAAGGATCTTTTGTTCCCAAAACTTGGCCTTCGCAAAACCCTCGCAAATTGCGATAGTTTTGAGTCCCAAAACTTGCCCCTCGTAAAACCCTTGCAAATTGCGAGGGTTTTGCAAGAAATTTTTTGTTCCCAAAACTTGGCCCTCACAAAATTGTCGCAAATTGTAAGAGTTTTGTGAAGAATCTTTTGTTCCCAAAACTTGGCCCTCGCAAATTGCGAGGCATTTTTTGTTCCCAAAACGTGACCCTTGCGAGGGATTTTTCACCCCCTAGCCATAGCCCTCGCAATATCGTCGCAATTTGCAAAAGTTTTGCGAGGGCTATATTACAAGGATCGTAGCCCTCGCAAAATCGTCGCAATTTGTGACGAAGCTTCCTAACCCTAGCTAAATTGTTGAAAATTGTGAGATTTTTGCGATGATTTTTTTTATTTTTCCATTATTGTGTTTATTTTAATTTATCAGCTCCCTGTAAATCAATTCTGAAATATTACATAATCAAATGCCAAAACTATGTTCATAACCCCAAATATAATGTAAAAAACTAAAACTAAGCACAAATATAAATAATTAGAAAACTGAAACATAATATAATATAAATACATAGTGAGTATTAAAAAAGTAAAATAGTTCACAGAAATAAGTAGCAGTGTATAAAGAGTATAAAAATAAATACAACAAAGTCTATATAGTTAAAAAAAGAGTAGCTGCAGAAGGGGGTGGATGAGGGGAACCAGAGCCCCTACGTGGGCCTTGGTGCTCATTAGCTATATCCAATCCATCGTTGGCATTGGGATCTTCATCTTCAACATTAGCAGCTACTATGTGCACTTCTATCTCCACTTGATTATTTAAAAAAGAGGATAGAAAAGTCAATATCACATAAAAGAAAGAAAAACAGCAGATAAAAGAAAAAGATAAAGCAAAAGATAGAAAAGTAATTATTGTGTCATACCAAACCCAATATCATTGTGTCATTGTGCCATAATATTAAATAAATAACTATATAAATAGTTAAATAAATAAATAAATAGACTAACAATTAAATAGATAATTAACTAGAAAAATAGATAAGTAATTATCTTTAAGACTTTGTACTTAAAGATTACTAGGGTTTTTCAAAATTTCAAAAATAGAATAATTATTTAAGTATAAAAAACATAATGATATTTTCCTAATAAATCAAAATATTCCATAAATTTCATTTAAATTCATTTCAAGCTAGTTAAATAAATTTTCAAAGCAAAATTCATATTTTTAACCCTTAGGCTAAAATTCTGTTTTTAAAGCAAATTAAGGGTCTCATAGGTTGGTTTAATTTTCTAAGAAAATCATTTTATTTTTTGATGAAAATTTCCAGAATAATACTCCTATTACACCGTAGATCCAATAACACATCATACACAAGCCACATGATCACCATTTGGCTCAAATAAAACAACATTCATAACACAATCCTCCATTTCCAGCAACATCTCTATTTTTCCCCCAACAATACTTGTGCAAAGCAACATCGAAACTCCTCCAATAACCCCCAATACATATATCATACTCATAAGGTATCATTTACATAACATAAATACCACATTATACAACACAAATTCATGGAAAAATCATTCAAACAAGGCTTTAAGCCATAAAAACGAAAATCAGGGCAGCAGCACTTATTTTCGGTTTCATGCTAT
>JANUWF010000569.1:0-16468 GCA_026120185.1 Voacanga thouarsii | reverse complement strand
ATGTGCCTATAGATCACCAAGTCATGCGAAACTATTAGCAAAAAATATATAAAAGTACTTCTTTTCTTGCGAAGAAAATGGATTTGTTGTCGGCGGTGCTGTTATGAGAAAATGGATTTCCTGTAGAGCTTTCATCCTCTCTGCAATACTCTCTCTGCGTAACTATCAGCATTTCCGTCGCCATAAGAAAACAAAAGATAATCAAGGAGGATCAGAAATGAACTAGAAACTAGGAAACAAATACATTGAAAGGAGATTGGCATGTTCGATGTGACCTTCTAGCTCATGGGGAAACATTGGACTCTGAAAGGGAGAAGCACAAAATATTTCCCAGCTTGCAGTTCTTGTTGTTGGCTATAATATGTAGCAGGAAAACAGCTTAGGTTGGCTAGAATTCTCAAGAGAGTGATAGGAAGAAGAGGGAAAGGGAAGAGAGAAGAAGGCACATACGAAGCCAAAGAGAATGGAGATGGAAAGCGGAAATGAATAGCATGATTGAATGTGAGAATCGGACAAAGAAATTGGTTACTATTGCTGGAATCAACAAACAAATTGAATTGCAGTTACTATTGCCAAATTAGACAAATTGTCATATGGTCCCACATATAATGCTTAGATGAATTTGAATTTGTACGTGAAAGAAAAGACAAAAAGTATACTATTTGACCGATAGTTAATTATATGTTTTATAGTGAGATATTTTGGTGTCTGAATGGACAAAAAACCCAATAGTTAATTATATGTTTTATTATGACCAAAATATTAGCAGTTTAATTTTTCATTTCGATAGATTGTGACTTTGATATTTTGAATCCATAAATTTTTAATAACATTTAAAAAGTATATTTGTATTTTAAAAAATTCAATATAATTCCAATCCAAATATATCTTAAAATAGCATATCCTAAATTATGGATTTTGTATAAATTTATTTAGTTCAAAGGGTAATCAAAGTACTTTTATAAAATAGCATAACCTATAAATAATATTGTGGTTTTTTAAATAAAAGATAATTTTGTGCTTTTTAAAATAGAAAATAATATTATGCCCAAAATTAGGAAATACAAGAAAATGTATTAGAAAAGTATGATGAAAAATACACCATAAAATACTAGAAAAGATATAATAACAAAATAATGTTATAAGTTTTTGCAAATTTTAATTAAAAATATGATTTGAAAAAGTATGATGGAAAATACAAGATAATGTATAGGAAAGGATATAATAACGAAGAAAAGTTCTTTGACAATTTACAAAGAAAAATAATAAACATAATAAGATAAAATAAACAAAAAGTTCTTTGACAATTTATAAAGGAATAAATTAAAACAAGTTAATTCTAGTTCTCAAATATGTGCTTGGAAAGATTTTATTAGAATAATTCAGGTATGCTTAGTATTTAAATCTCATAATTTTTTTAATAAAATATGTATAAATAATAAAATAAAAATAAAAATATTTATAATTTAATATATTTATGAGATTTCAAAATTAAATTCTTAAATATTCAAATTAGATTTTATTAAAATTTAAATATAATTATAAGTTTCAAATTCGAATCGAGCTTATATAACTTGATAAAGGCTAAGTTATATTACCTATATTGTTCTTTATATTTTTCATTAATTCTTTACTACTCACTAACTTATAAGGATATATTATATTGTATACAAATAATATATATATATATATATAATAGAATAAGTAATAATTAAAATTAATTAAGCTCTTTAATACAAATATATGAAAACTTAAAATGATTATTCACACACACACACACATTACTAATGTGACAAATAAAATTATATGAAGTTTACTTTTACAATAAAAATCATAGATAGAATGTCTATATATATAGTTAAGAGATAGTATACTTCACCTACGTATGTAGATACATATGTACACACGCATATGTTTGTTTACAATTAAAAAATAATTTAGTTAATATAACATATTAATCTAATACTCACCAACTAATAAGGATATATTATACTATTTATAAATAATATATATATATATGTATGTATATATATATTAGAATAACTAATAATTAAGATGAAATTCAAGCTCTTTAATACAAATATATGAAAACTTAAGATGTGATAAAAAATTCATTTGAAAAATCAATGATCTAACCATTACATGTATTTATAAAGTTAAAACAAGTTTACTGACCAAATTTAAAGATTATTCGTTTTATTTTATCACATTTGTGCAGTAATATCTATAAAATAGAAATATATCTTAGTATTTACAAATATAAATATATCAAATTAATGATCCAGTTGTTAAATTTATTATAATAATTACCAATAGTATTGTGACTAAATTTGAAAATAATTAGATAAAATTTAAAATAATTTTGAGGGATTTTGTTATAATTAGACTAAAAATGACAATTCTTGTAAGCCATTGTATTTGTCCTAATCTATTGCAATGGTTCTTGTAAACCATCGTATTTGTCCTAATCTATTGATTGCGATGGTCATGTAAACCATCGTATTTGGCTTCCTCTATTGCGATGGTTCTTATAAACCACCGTATTTGTCCTAATGTATTGTGACGGTTCATGTAAACTGTCGTATTTAGCCTACTCTATTGCAACAATTCTTTTAAACCGTCGTATTTGACCTAATCTATTGCGACGGTTACTTTAAACCGTCCTATTTTGTGAACAAATACGACAGCTTTACTTCAACTGTCATACAAAACCGTCGTATTTGTTAGCCTATTACGATGGTTTCGTGACCGTCGTATTTGTATCTGTCATATTTGCCCCTTTTTTTGTAGTGACAATACTGTACTAGGGACTTTATCTAACAGTTATTTTACATAAATGTAATAAAAACAAATTGAAAGATAAATAATGCCTTGTATTATAAAACAAATGTGACATATACAAAATACAAGTGGTTGCCTCTAGGGTACAACGCTAACAAACTCCCACTTGCAGTAGAGCCAATTATTTATGTATCTAATACCAAATGAATCAACATATCTATCATGTTTCTTTTGGGATGGTGCTTTTGTAAGCGGGTCAGCTATGTTCTCATCCATGAGAACTTTCTCTATCTTTACATCTTTTCTATCAATGATTTCTTAAATCAAGTGATAGCATTTCAAATTGAACACGTAGCCTGATTGTGACTCGTAGTCATTATTAGCAGAATGGAAACCACTATCAATGTACCCTTATACTTATAAAGAATAGAAACACTATCTAATATTAGCAATATGTCATTTACATAAAAGGATAGGAAAATAACTGCACTCCCACTACTTCTTGTATGCACAAGATTTATTCATGTTTTAAATAAAACCAAACACTTTGATTGTTTCATCAAAACGTATGTTCCAACTCGTAGAAGCTTACTTAATGGACCTTTGCAGCATGCACACTTTTTTGCTATCATTGAATGTGAAACCCTCAGGTTGTGTCATAAACACCTCCTCAGTCAGGTTTCCATTTAGGAAAGTTTTTTACATCCATTTGCCAGATCTCATAATCGTGACGAGCCATAACGGCTAAGAGTATCCAGATGGATTTTAGCATGGTTACTAGCAAGAAGGTTTTGTCATAGTCAATACCATGTTGTTGATGATAACCCTTAGCCGCTAGTCATGCTTTTTAGGTAACTACGTTACCATCCATGTCGATTTTCTTCTTGAAAACCCATTTGCACCTAATAGGTTTGATTTCTTATTTATTATTATTTTTTTTTGGGTATATCAACCAAAGTCTATACTTAGTTGTCGTACATGGAATCCATCTCTAACATCATGGCCTCAAGACACTTGTCAGATTCTGAACTGTTCAGAACAACTTTGTAGGTAGTAAGCTCATTTTCATCTAGGAACAATACATCATTGTAGTCATTTATAAGAAATCCATATCTCTTAGGTGCCACACAACCTATGAAGATTTTGTATAGTAGAAGGTTCATCTATTCTCTCAATAGATGTGGGATCAGATGGTTGATTCTTGTTTGTTATTCTTTTTTAACTTCATTAAGTTCAATTTTACTCCCTTTTAAGAATGTGCTTCTTCCCTAAGAAAATAGCATGTTTCTAAACAAACACTATATTTTCAGGGGTGGGGGAATAGAAGTATTACTAGAAATATTCTTTCGGATATCCCACAAACAAACACTTGTCAGACTTACTATCAAGTTTATCTGACTGTGGCCTTTTGACAAAAGTAAGGCAACCGCATACTCTCAAGTGAGATAACTTTGGTTTCTTGCCAAAGAACATCTCAAGTAGGGTAGTATCAACTATTTTTTACGGAACTCTATTTAGAATATAGACAGAAGTCTTTAGTGTATACTCCCAAAATGATTTTGGCAAGTTTACAGAAGCCATCATTGTTTGTACCATGTCTAGAAGGATTCAATTCCTTCTCTCAAATATACCGTTATGTTGAGGTGTATTGGTCGAGTCCATTGAGATAATCTCCCATTATGTCTAAGATAACCTTGAAACTCTTGGCATAATTATTTACCTCCTCAATATGATCTTAGAATTTTAATACTTTTCCCAAGTTGTTTCTCTACTTCATTCTTGAAGACTTTGAACTTTTGAAAAGCCTCAAATTTGTATTTCATTAAATACAAATACCCATATTGCAAGAAAATCATTGATAAAGATTATTAAATAGTTATAACCTCATCTTGCTTGTATAGACATTGACTCACATACATTAGAATGTATGAGTTATAATAACTCTTTCGCCCTTTCTCCTTTTCCAATAAAAGAGTTTTAGCCATTTTCCCTAGTAAACAAAACTCGCAATTGCCAAATTCTAGAGATTTAATTTCTAAAATCAAATTCTAGAAATTAAATTAATATAAAATCTAAATTTAATATTTTAAATTTAATTTCTAAACCCAAATTCTAGAAATTTAATTTGGATAAAATCTAAAATCAATGTTTTAGAAAATTTATTAATTGCTAAAATCATATTTAAGGAATTAAATAATATATAATCCAAAATCAATATTTTAGAAAGTATTTTAGTTTCTAAAATATAATTTTGTCCCAAATCATGGGTCCCATTTTAAAAATAATCATAATTAGATTTAATTCTCAAAATGAGAATTAATAAAAAAAACTTATTATTATTTTTTTAAATATCTAAAATCAATATTTTAGATCATATATATTAATTTCCAAAACCAATCTTAGAAATTAATCATGGTTAGTCCTAAAATAAAATTTTTAGGTAGGGTTAGGCATTTGGTGAAAAGGAAAAATAATAATAATAATCTCGTGGGCCACTGAAAAGAAATCAAACGAAATGGGAAAAAGATTTTTTTATTTTTTTATATATCAAACAAAATTGCATCCTATGGAGGATGAACATCAACCTCATCATGATCGCCGCACATGGGAGCTTGTCCCATACGAGTCGTAGCTCCAAGCTATAGCTTGGAGTTTTTATGCCTCAAGCCACGGCTTGGCTCCTTATGAGTCGTGGCTTGGGGCCAAAACATTTTTTTTTTTTCATTTTTTTCCCTTCGTCTTCCAAAAACGATTTCTGGGTATAATACTCCAAATTTTGCAACGACTTTCAGAGAACAATTCTCTGTGCAAAGACTTATTTTTATTGTCTTCAAAACTCAATTCTCTGTGCAAAGAAGATTATGTTAGCAGATAACAAGAACAAAACCAAATGAAGAATAGTTTCTTCACAAAAATAGTTTCAGTAAACATTGAAAATAATTTCCAGCAAATTTTCTTTTATCAAACTAAATTACAGAATGTTTTCTGTGCATTCGTAACACTTTTAGAACATAACAGAGACCCAGGACCCTTTAAACAATTTCAAGAAATAAACTGAAATGGTTTTCAGATATCAAAGCTCCATGAAACAACTTTTATTGAAGACAACAGAGAACTAATAAAATGATTTCATGACATATAGATGATCTGTAAATCACACACAAGCATAGTCTCTGATACCACTGTAAGGTATCTCATGCAAAAATCAGGTTTGCACAGTGGATTAAGATACCAAAAAGAGCCAGAATCTACAAGATGTGAACAATAGAAAACAAGTAGAGGCACGATTTTTACCTCTGTCGTTCATAACCTTGTTCTTATTGAATGGCTGAGGCGCAATCTAGATACACTCATTCTAAACAAGTCTACACCCGTGTCCAACAAAAGCCATTTCAATCTCAGTGTGAGGTTGGCTCGGATAGTATCCACACGAGGGATGCTCTTAAGGAAACCAAAAATTCTCTGGCTGTTATGGTCACTCACAAAGAAGAGAAGAAACACATGTGTATCAAAAGTCCAAGAAAACAATTTTTCTTTGTCTTTTTAAGATCAAACAACCACGACATATTCTTAAAAAAAAATCCCAGAAAAATAGCCACTGATCACACGTCTTTTGAACTCTAAAAGAATTACAATTCTTTAATTGTAATTGGAGCTTACAAGTTATCACAATTATAATTTGGCCCAAAAATTATAACTAAGTATAATTTGGCCAAAAAATTTCTACTTCTCCTAATTAACCCTATTGTTATCAAATATCATCTCGAGTACATGATCCTCCATTATGTGAAACCTATTAGATTTCCCAATCAATTGGTAGAAAAATATGAATTAATCTAAATGTCTTTGAGATTAATAATCCTTAATAATTTAGAATTAACCTATTAATTCTAATCAGGATTGGTTTATTAATTGATCAATTAATAAACCTATACTCAGCATATAATGAGAAATATCTAGCAACACATCATGACCACCCAAGAGTCCAGGAAGTCAAGTGGCTTGATATGAACCCTTCAATAACAAACTACAGTGCAATAAACTCCTTTCAACATACAATATCCTATTCAATTTGGAGTACAAAATTAGTGCCAACTCCCTCCAGAATATAAATTAATTTTGGCCCAAATATAATAGTACTTGTACCAGGAATCCACTACTCTACATGTGTATCAATTGGAACTATTTCCAATACACAGTCACCTTGGCTAAGGATTTCACGAATAGTAATTCCAACAAGTGGTTGTGAGATATTCACCACCACTATTAGGAGTGGTGAATCCTTTATTAATCTTCTCAACTACTTTTGTTTACCTCACACTGTACCTAAAATCCATCCCATAGGCAGCCCTCGATCTGGCTTCAGAGATTGGAATTAAAGTATAATGCTCAGCAAACAAAGTACATTGCACAATAAGAAATTTGCCAATTTGCCACGAACAAAACCATGACAAATCCATAGCTAAACTGAAATTTGCCACGAATCTGCGAGGGAATTTGTCTGTGGAAAATTCGTTCGTCGCTAAGCTTTTTTTTGCTAGGGAGCTCTTTTTTCGTGGCAATTTGCTACAGATTTGGGATGAATTGTTCAAGTTGGTAGCACATTTCAGGGAAAAATATTATGAGAAAATCGTGGCAAATCCGTCTCAATCTGCTATGGATTTGCCATGGAAACAATATGCAAATAAGCTGTCCATGGCAAATCCGTGGCATTTTGCCACAGATTTGCCAACAATAATCAAACTAGTCCCATTCGTGGCAAATCCGTGGCAATCTGCCACGAAATCAATATGAAAAATAATTGTTCATGGCAAATTCGTGACAGATTGTCACGGATTAATCCATCGGTATTATCTTCCATGGCAAATCCGTGGCAAATCTGCCACGAAATCAATATGAAAAATAATTGTTCATGGCAAATTCGTGACAGATTGTCACGGATTAATCCATCGGTATTATCTTCCATGGCAAATCCGTGGCAAATCTGCCACGGATTTGCCACAGAATTAATATCCAAATAATTATCCATGAAAAATTCTTGATAGATTGTCACAAATTTACCACGAACGATACTCAAGCAGGTCCCATTTGTGGTAAATTGCCATGGAATAAATATAGAGAATAATTGTTTGTGGTAAATCCGTGGCAGATTAGCCTGGATATGCCATGGATTACATCAATTGGTTCAATTTTTCGTGCCAAATCCGTGACAGATAGCCACGGATAGCATCCATTGGTACTATGTGATAGATTGCCATGGAATCAATATGCATTATGTTATCTGTGGTTGATTGCCATGAATGACATCCATTACTACTATCATCTATGGCAAATCCTTGGTAGATTGCCACAGATTTGCCACGGAATCAAAATCCATGGCAACATACTATTTACAATTTCAGCTTTCAAAACCTATTACATTTCCCTATACGCAATTCCATAGCAACCAGTATGCACAACACATATGCACAATCCCCGTCACACTCCCTGTCTACATAGTTTCGAATCACATTCTCCAGACATACACACAACAAACAACCTATAACATTTATAACCCATTATTCATAGACACATATACACTATACATAACCTACAACGTTCTTGAGTATCATACTCCCTTCACACATGCACAACACATCGACTACAACATCTCAAATCATATTCCCACCACACAATGCACAACTGCAAAACGCATTCACCACAATTATTTTAGCAAACCAGAAAATTCCATAATTTGTTTAGAGCCCAAATACACAAATAATCATATATCATCAACATATCAAAAATAGAAAATATAAATTCATAATAATACGAAATCCATAACCAAAGCGATCCAAACTTAACATTCACATGAAAATAAAACCAATATAACTATCATCTGTTACTGAAGGGCCAGAGTCATCCTTGTCAAAATCATCAGAGTCAGAAGATGGAATGGAGGGAAATTGTAAGTTAAGAGCTTCATTACCATGTGATTCATCTCAATCAATGCAGACATCTTCTTATTCTTTTTCTCCAAAATCCTCTTCATCCTTTTCCTCTCTTTCTCCATCTAAGACTGCGACTTCATCGTTTGGACTTCTTCCTGAATAATTCGAAGGTGACAATATAAACAAAAATTAAAGTGTTATGAAACTTTATAAAAATGAAAATAATATGTAACATATACTGATCTTGCAGGATCTCTCACCTACAAATTTGCCCTTTTTGGGCCCATCTTGAAACTGATGTAATTTTTCAAACAATGCAAGATAGTCAAAGTCATCCCCTTGCTTCGCACACAACAAGAAGTATTAAAGTAATAATTAAGTTCAGAATTTGATTGGACATGCACAAATTGAACGGCAATTATTAAAGTGAACATTTAATTATAGATCGTATAAGAGAAAGTACCGTCTCTTTTGAGGTAGTACAAATACAAAGAAGAAGGAAATCAAAATATGTCACTCATCACGAGCAATCTTATCAGCTATTTGAGGTTGGTGTTGGTCCCTTTCCCTTATCTTTTTTCCTATTCTTCCTTATCTTTTTCTCTCCTCAGTCCTCCCTCCCTTCTTCCCTTCCTCTACTTGTAATCTACTTCTTTCTCTTCCTCCTTATCTCTTTCTCTTCTCAGTACTTACTCTCCCCATTTCTTCGACGGCGCACGAATTCCAAAAACACAGTAATCCAAGATGGATATATACATAAACCAATATACATTCATGCATGAGTTAGCCAATGCACCAATCATTAATTCATGCGATGGCACACAAACCCAATGCACCAATCATTCAATGCACTCACATTAAACTATCTCTATTCATGGCGTCTCTTCTTCCTCACGTAGATGCATATATATTTCTCTAGTTTTTCTTCCTTCATGAAAAATTTGCTCTCTCAATCATCAATCATTAGTGGACTTAAAAAAACTACAAAGGGATCGGGATTTCTTCTTTGGTTCTCTTTCTCAGAGATGGAAAGTCATAATTCATTTGAAAGGTGGTCAATTTTTGCATTGGTTTCCAAAGAAGAAGATTTTGATTTTTTTTCCTTTCCAAGCCAACCACTTCCTCTTGATTTCATGTGAGGTACTTTTGAGGGCTTTTTTTTTTTTTTTGGCTTTTCATCGGTCTTCTTCATCTCGAAATGTGCTTGATAATGAAACTGAACTTTTTTTGGTTTATTGTGATGTGAATCAATGGAAGATCTGGACATGCTGCTTTAAATTTCTAATTTGATTTGCCCACTCAAGAGACTGCTTTTGATGTTATTTCTCTGATAGAGGATATGCTTGTGCATGATCCTTTCTACTCCCTAATGGATTTTGAACAAAGCTAGAACATGGTTTAAAGTTATCATACATTAGAACATGGATTTTGAATGGCATTACCTTTACTGAGATTAAGTTTCTTTTCCCAGGAGAAATGTGGAATATTCTTGGCAATGAATTCAGAGTGGGAAATCATCTACTGTTATTGTTTGACGGCTGTCAAGGTATCACTTCAGATGAAATTCCTGCGGAGAAGAAGATGATTAGGAGGCCGATAAAGGATAAGGGCAGTACCTCCAATACATTATCAAGAGCAATCATTTCGAAGTACTTTTACATGTTAATCACTCAAGCGACCAAAGAACTGAATGTTAGACTAACCCTTCTCAAGAAAAGATGTAGGGAGTTGGGAATTCATCAACGGCCTCATAGGAAGTTGATGAGCTTGAAGACCCTAATCAATAATCTTTAGGTTATTTCTCACACACTTGTGCATGAATGAAAAACTTACATCACACATCTACAGGTTCAAATCACTCCGATTTGTAGGAGATGTGAAATGAAGAAGAAGGAGGATATATGGCTGAGAAGAAGTTGGGAGAAGCCATTGAGATACTGGAACGTGAGAAGAAGTTGGTAGAAGAAATCCTTGATATGTAGTTGGAGGAGCAAACAAAGAGACTGAGACAAGCATGCTTCAAGGCCAACTATAAGAAGAGAAAACTCATGGGGATGCTGAAATCTCAATACTCAACAGAGACAGATGAAGAAGGTGCCGATGAAATCTCAATAGTCAATAGAGAGAGATGAAGAAGGAAAAGAGAAAATCATACCTATTTGCATATCTCAGTGTATGAACCTTAGAAGGAAAAGGAATATGGATTTGGCCATTGTCAAGAGCATGATTACACTCCTTAAGAGCCAAAAGATTCTTGTTAAGAAAAAGTAATCCATCACTTTCTCTGCTAATTAAAGAAATCTTCCCCACAACCTTCCCACTTTTTGACTTATTTACATCACACGTGTAAAGTGCATCGATCACTTATATTGAAGACTACTGTCATGCAATTGAAGACCATCCTAATTCAAAAATGACCAACAAAGTGAGAGGGAAAAGCATTTTATGTGCAATACACACAAGTATTTTCTGATAAGTTAATCATTATTTTATTAAAAGGTGAAATAAGTTAGTCATTATTTTATGATAATGGATGCCCTTTTGGTAGGGGTTAAAATCATCATTATTTTTCTAGTTATTTGAGGCTAATTTGAGACACTTTTAATACAATAACTAGTCATATTCCTTCATATTTGATATTTCACTTATAAAAGTACTTTCATGTTATTTTATGCAAAAATATGTAAAATTTGGAGCTAATTATATAATTTTTCAGCACAAACCTAGCATCAAGCCAAGAAAATGGACTTGGCGCCAGTCCTATTTTTGGGAGAATAGTGGATTGTAGAGAAAAAGTAGACAAAATAGAGCAATTGAAATTGGAAAAAAAAAGGAGACAATGCAAGCCGCGGCTTGGGCGGCTCAAACAAAGAACGAAAGTCAACAAAAATGGCCAAAGAAGAAAAGCAACATAGAAAGCAAAAGAAATCGGAGTATCATGCAGCTAGGAAGGATGTGAATGCTAAGCCGCGACTTAGCAAGAAAGAAACCAAAAGCAAAAGAAAATTGATAGAGTATCATGTAGCTTGATACTTAGATCCTTTGCAATCCATACCCAGCACCCAAATCAATTCTTTAAATGAAAAAAAAAATCAGTTTTCTCCATGAACCTCCCTATACCTAAAGCTGCTAGATATTACCATGAACCTCCCTAAACCTGTTTTCATCAATTTATTTAACAAAACATTACAATAATTGAAGGAAAAAAAAAAACTTAACAGTAAGAACACAAAAAATTCGGCCAGCACTAGAAAGAAAAAAAAAAAAGTAAAGTTTGTTACCATCTCAAGTGAAATGGAGAGTTGGGCAGCTCAAGATATCAAAGTATCAAGCTTCCCCACATTGATATCGATCTAGATTGCTCAAAAAAAAAAAAAAAAAAAAAAAAGAAGAAGAAGAAGAAGAAGAAAATGACTGAGAAAGGTGAGAAGTAGAGGTTGTCGGCTGTATGGAAAGAAAATGGGAGTTGTTTGCCAGGGCTAGGGTATTAAAGGAAAGCCTTGATTGGGTCTTTATTTAACCTAGTCAAGATTGATCAAGAGGTCAATTTAGTTGACCTAGGGGCTTCCATTTTAATTAAAAGTATTTAGATTATATAAAGTACTCTTAGTGCTTTACGAATGTTTCCAAGTAATGTTTCCAAAATTCATAATATGCTTTCTCATTCATATAGCCCCTATTGACCAATGAGTTTTCAAAAATAGTAATTTTCTTCAAAATGGCTTTTAACTCAATATTGCCTTAAAATTCTCAAATAAAAAATTTATAAATTCAAGAAATCCCCAGACGATACTATTATTATCATAAAATTACTTCTAAAAAAATAGTTTGGTCAATCAATAAATTTTCAAAACTATAATTATTTCTTCAAAAAAAAAAATCAATAAATTACTTAGTTAAACAAAATTTCCAATCTAACACTTAAGCAAATGTTTGTCATGCCTATTCACCCTTTCAAGTGCCATTATACACATGAAAATATTTACACATTAATTTCCAATATAACACTCAAGCAAAAGAGGAAGTTTGAAGAAATCATATTTTAAAATTACCGCACATTTTGCTCTTAATTTAATAGATTTTAAACCAATGATTTTTTGTACATTAAAAAGGTCTCGTGTAATAATATAAAATTTATTTAAAATTATCCGCACTTATATCATAAGGAAAAAAGAAGGAAAAATGATTTTCAATCTTTTTAATATGAATTAATATAATAAAAGAATTGGCAAAAAATATAAAAAATCAAATTCATAGCAGATCTCTCACAAACTGCCACAGATTAGCCACCGAATAATTGGGAAATTTATTCTTCTATGGCAAATCCCTGGCTGATTACTACAGATTTGCCACAGAATCAACTCAATTGACCAATTCTGTGGTAATTTCGTGACAAATTGCTACGAATCTGCAAGGGAACCGGTAAATAAAAATAAATTTAACATTCCTCTTATCTCTATTCTGCCTAACACATTTTTTTGGATATATTCTCAATCATTATACATTAAATGAAAACCAAAAGGCTCATAGACATATTTCAAAATAAGTGACATGCCTATTTTATTACTTGTTGTTACACGTTTAATTTACTTTATGAACATAAGTAACATATGATTATTATCGAAATCTATAAACCATAAGGTAGTGTTTCAAAAAGGAGATAAAGGAATACAAAAATTCATATTTGTTCTCAATAGTTATTGAATTAGAATTAATATACTAAAAGAATTGGAAAAAAAATGTAAAAAATCAAATCCATGGCAGATCCCTCGCAAACTACCACGGATTTGCCACGAAATTATTCCATGGCAAATCCGTTGCAGATTGCTATGGATTTGCCATAGAATCAACTCAATTGATCAATTCCACGACAATTCCGTGGCAAATTGCCACAGATTTGTGAGGGAACCAGTAAATAAAAATTTAAAACACATTCAATTATTAATTCACAATTTTCATTTTAAAACTAAAAAACTTATAGATAAACAAATCAAAAAGTTTATAAAGCATTTGATATTTTCTTTTCAAAGGGTGTCAAATTACAATTAGTACAAATTAATAAAATAAAAGAATTAGAACAAAGAAGAAGAAGAAATAAATTCATGGTAAAGCCTTAGCTGTTTGCTTGGGATTGGCCACGGACTACAAGCCCTGGCAAATTGTCTGTGCTAAATCCCTTGTAGTTTGCTAGGGATTTTCTACGAAAAATTTTAATTTTATTTAAAAATTATTCCATGGAAAATCTATGGCAATTTGCGACGGAATACAACAATTGCAGCTTGCTATAGATCTGCGACGAAATATTCTATATTTCTCTCATTTTTCATTTATTGGAAAATACTATAATTTTGCCACAGAATTTTTCCACCTCAAATTGGTGGCTAATTTTTGGCACAATTTGTTGGCACCTTTTTTTGCTACTGATTTGCGATGGAATATGTTTTAATCGCTAGTTGCTACTATTTCCATCACAATTCTGTGCAAATGGCTACAGATTTGCTATGGTATTCTGTCCCTTACAATTTGCTTTGTCTTTTGGGGTTTTGTGGCAAATCCATTACGGATTGCCACGGAAAATTTTTCGTGGCAAAAGTCCATGGCAGATTCACAGTTTTCTTGTAGTGTTGGAGTTGTCAAGTCTAAGAATACTTACACGTTTGCTATAATGAGATTCTATCACTAGCACTAACTAGTTATCTATGTGATTATCTTATAGCCAGTTCATCCAATGTACTTGTTATATTAACAAGAATCCACATATTAGCTTTGAGTATCACAATACTCATGGATGTGAGAACCACTGCCTGATCAAATCAGGAAATCTAACACGTGCTAGTCTTAGAGCATTAATGATGTCCTATTTCATTAATACTACAAATAGGAATTATTTAAGTACTAACACTATATAGTATAGTAGGAATATCACATTATGATCTTTATCATGATTTCTTTAACACAATGTTTTACTAGAAACTTTATCTAGTAGTTATTTTACATGAATGTAAAGAAAATAAACTGAATGATAAATAATGCCTTGTATTATAAAACAAATGTGACATATACAAAGTACAAGTGATTGCCTTTAGGGCACAACGCTAACACTGCATACATGCATGGCCACACGCACGGCAATGCATATGGTAAAGCTCAATTTCTTTCATTTTCTGCAAACTTCTGAGAGTAAGAATTCATCCATTATTGTGCATGGACATATGCATGGCCGTGCATATCTCCAGGAGTCTCCTTTGTTTTGCATGGCTTGATGTAGGGCAGTGCATCAAGCTATGCCCCAGAAAAAATCATCAATAAAGCTATAAAATATGGGCTCTATGACCTCTACTGTTTATACAATCATTCCAAGCATAAAAATATATCATTCAAGTCCATGGTCTACTTATTTTTCACTAAGAACCTTTAAAATAATTGATAACACATTTTTATTAGAAAATTATCCTTTTCATACCAAAATATGTACAAAAGCTAAGGAAAATTACTAAGAAATATGATCATTTCAGGACTAAGAAATACCCCACACTAAGCTTTTTGCACATTATCAGGGAAAAATATGTAAAACATGGATTTTGAACTTTCAAAAGATATGGTGGATAGCTTCTCTTCCTTTTACAATAAAAAATAAATTAACAATTGTTCATTCAAGATGACTACAGCTAAACTCGTATACTAGATCAATTGTACCTAAGGCTATTGAAATTAGTCTAAACAAGTTCATAATTATTCTATGCATTCTACTCCCTTATTTGTGCAATAACTATAAGTAATACGACCCATATAAGTAAGGCCTATAGAACTAACTTAAGCCTTTGCACTTTGAGCTTGTCTAAACTGCTACAAAAATAGGTAGAAAACTCAGACTTGTAAAACAACTGATTTCTTTGCTTTTAAGAAAATTATCCTTTTCATATGAAAATATGTACAAAAGCTAAGGAAAAGTACTAAGAAATATGATCATTTCACGCCTAAGAAAAACCCCTACACTAAGCTTTTTGCACATTATCGGGGAAAAATATGTAAAACATGGATTTTGAACTTTCAAAAGATACGGTGGATAGCTTCTCTTCCTTTTACAATAAACAATAAATTAACAATTGTTCATTCAAGATGACATAAGCTAAACTCGTATATTAGATCAAATGTACCTAAGGCTATTGAAATTAGTCTAAACAAGTTCATAATTATTCTATGCATTCTACTCCTTTATTTGTGCAATAACTATAAGCAATACAATCCATATAAGTAAGACCTATAGAACTAACTTAAGTCTTTGCACTTTGATCTTGTCTAAACTACTACAAAAATAGGTAGAAAACTCAGACTTGTAAAACAACTGATTTCTTTGCTTTCGGGAAAATTATCCTTTTCATACGAAAATATGTACAAAAGCTAAGGAAAAGTACTAAGAAATATGATCATTTCACGCCTACGAAATACCCCCACACTAAGCTTTTTGCACATTATCGGGGAAAAATATGTAAAACATGAATTTTGAACTTTCAAAAGATATGGTGGATAGCTTCTCTTCCTTTACAATAAAAAATAAATTAACAATTGTTCATTCAAGATGACATAAGCTAAACTCGTATATTAGATCAATTGTACCTAAGGCTATTGAAATTAGTCTAAACAAGAGAGTGTTAGATTGTTAAGTACATCGCCAAAAGAAAAGAGTGCAAGATAAAAAGTAACATAAAGAATCTAGAAGTCTCCCAAGCTAAAAGAAAATGCATAAAAAAGAAAAA
>JANUWF010000566.1:0-12876 GCA_026120185.1 Voacanga thouarsii | reverse complement strand
ACGCCTAGGTTGGTGTAACACCCCACATTTTTACCTTGTCGTAGTGGGCCGGGCTTAGGCGGGATGTCGCCCGTGTCGAAGTCTCAGACTATGGGTTTTTATAACGATGTAAACTTATAGTCAGTAGGTAGAGTCGAAACTTAAATAAATAAAGGAAACATGCTCTTTATTTATGTAACATATGAGTCATGATAGGTACATTGTCATAGTTCCCAAAATACATCAGCTAAATCATCTCATAGCCTATATACAATGTTCCCTTCAAAAGATTAGCTATCCAGTGTTAGAGAAGAAGTCTGGGTAGTACCATTGTTAGTTTTCAGCTCCAATCCTAAAAAAAAAAAAACATACGTGTGAGTGGTATACTTAATGAGTCTTGTGTGTGCCAGTGTTTTGCTTAGAAGAGAAAGTTGGCTTTCATTTTCTTTACTGAAATAAATTTCGCAATAGGAAAAAGACAGTAATTGATAAATTTAAATTCAATTTATCAAGTACTTTCGTAAAACAATGGCTTCCAAACACATGACCCATAATTCAATAAATGCGGGTTCTTCCCCAATTAGAAGTACGACCTGCGTGCAAAGTTCAAAGAACTTCACCTTCGGCAACACGGTCTCTTGTGCCAGGACCTGCGCCTTACAGCACGTCACCCGTGTTATGCTGGAAGGGTGAGCAGCATACTAATGTACCTCACCGTATACTTAGGGATCTTTTACTTGTCACTATAAGCCAGGGGTCTCAATCCTGACGTCAATCACCATCGAGGTGGAAAGGAGTTGAACACACCGAGTGTCCCCGCTCAGTCTTATGTGAACAACCCACCAATCATAATCAATAGGCAATTGCCGGGCTCACAACGGCTAGTCAGGGACGACTCATCACAATATCCTGTCGCCCTGTTTGGAGTAAGACAATCCCCAGAACTGATCAGGTTATTTGGGGTCGTCTACCTCTAACATGGGCTAGTACAAAGATCAAAGTCCTTGCCGAGTACTCAACGTCACCACTGATTCACATATTCAATATACTCCTTTGAAAGGAATCTGCTCTCCCTGAAGGGAATTCAAAACAACTCATTCTTGGGGCCAAACATCATTTTATAAAACTTTTTACATCACCCGAGTGGGTATTTTCAAGAGCTAGAAAAATTGTATAAATTTCATCTTGGAAGCCATTAAGCATAAAGAAAGATTATTTTAAGCGTAAAGAAAGCTCATTGAAACATTTCGTTCATCTCGGAAGTCTTTAAGCATAAAGGAAGCTCATTGAAACATTTCGTAAATATCAATTAGACTGGATTCATAGGCTTCAATCATATCAAGAAGACATAGTTTATATCAGAGAAACATTAAACTTTGTCAGAAAAACACATAGCAAATGGTAGTTTTAAAATCAAGGGACTCACCTTGTATATTAAGTCGAAGTTGCACTTGTATAGACTTAAAAGGTGTTCTCTCGACTTGATTCACCTACACCATTGGTATATCCCTTTGTCATTACTCAATGGTTTCAAATACTTAAGGGTTTGAATAAGGTTTCTATAATTTTCTTAAAGAAATAAATGAATTAATACTTTGGATGGTTTTCTGGTTTTACAGCTTTACCACCCACCACCATTCTTTACACAACTTATTCAATATAGGTCCAAATAAGGTGAGGCTACTTCCATAATATTCCTAAGATGCCCCTTTATCAATTCCAGGTCATGATTCAAGCAAACTCCATCCCATTTTGTACAGTTTTTCCGTTAATTCCATTGTTCCGAGTTTGGAGTTCAGTTTCGTCACTTTCCAGTACTTTATACATATCTCCTCCAATTCAGGTCCAAACGAGGTGCAACCACTTCCTAAATACTACTAGGACATTTCTATATCAATTTCAGGTCATGGGGTATTCAAAACTCTCTCCATTTCATTCATTTTTCCAGCTAAACTTGCTGCTCCGAGTTGGTGGTTCAGAATTATAGTTTAGGAACCCAACTTGTTTTAACTTATTCCCCTAGTTTCTTCAACATACCCTACCTTATTTAAACCCTTCAATACTTCATTTAGCATCCCAATATTAGTATTCTAATAGGTTTTCATATCTAGCACTTCTCTTTTATCCAAATGAATTAATTATTCTAAGCTTACCAAACCAGTAAATTTTGGTAGCTTTCATTATTCTTGCTTTTTCTGATCTCTTAGTCATCCAAACCCACACCACCTGATTCAAATCCTTTTTAACTAGTCTAGAACATGCTTAGGATTATTTATGCTCAATTTCTAGTAATCTTTACTCAGATTTCCTTTGATATTTCCAAACAACACAAACTGGTTATTTTGTTACTAGCTCTTCTAGTTTCCTTATTATTTCTATCTTCTTCCTTTCCAGATTTTCAGCAAACCATCATTCCAAAATACATTAAATGAACTGAAAATCATCCCTAATTCATCACTCATCCAACCGGTTAATCAACTTCCATCACAAAATCAAAATATTTTTATTATTTAACATTCACATACAAATTGCTTCCAACTTCTAGTATCATTCTTTTAGCTTTTGAGAAGTGATCCCTTACCTTTCCAAGATGAAGGCAAAGCTGTAACTCTCCTCCTTTCCTTCCTTTTCCTTTCCACTTCTTTGCTGTCGGTTCTTCTCTCCTTTTTCTTGCTGCCGAAAATCTCTCTCTCTCTCTTAGTCTTTCTTTTTGTTTTCCTTTCCTCTCTTCACTCTTCTGTTTTTCTTCTCTCCTCCTAGCTTTCTCTCTTGGCCAAAATCCTCCCCTCTTGCTCCTATTTATATAGCTTGCTTCACTTGGTCTTATTTTAGTCTTAGTAAAAGATCTAGGGTGAATTGGCAATTTTAGAAGTCTTGAGACTCCTCAAGGATTTTCAAGAGAGTTGTGGATTGCCCTAGAAAGTTGTAGGTGTTAGGGATATGCCCTAGAGTCAATTTGTACTTATACTATTGTCGTTATATTTTATATAATAATATGAGGTTTTTCTTTCCATGAATAGTGCATTTTATTTTCTGGCCATCAAGTACGTGACTTGATAGAAAAACCCCACAATAAATACAATGACTATTCTAAAACTGGCACTGATTGATTATTATTATTGAAACAATAATAAATTAAGATTAGTATGTTTGTGACTTGATGGCTATGTTCTACTGGTCATGGATATTTGTGATATCGAGTCAAAACATAAATAAATATTAGAGAACATTGTATTGGACATGACCCACTGTGAGAATACTTCATGGAACATGTCATAAGAACTTTCCAGCCATAATGATATTAAAAGTCCTTCGACCTCAATTCATCATAGTTTCCTACTTGATAAATTCTATATTTTGACGTTGTCTAAAGTTGTCTTTAACCAGATAATAAATTAGACTACTGTTGGATATAGAATAAATTAATGAGAGGAATAAGAATGATAGTGAAGGAATTTGTCCATCTCAATTATGGGAGAGATATCCATGGGCTCCTTGATAAGTTAGACTGTTAAAATGCATAGCCGTGCTGAAATATATCAATCGAAGATATTGATATCATTTGTTTGAACAGTCTACTATAAAATCAAGAAATAATTGATTAAGCTTAATAAGGATGACATACTCCGTGCCTTATGCTTAATCTGGATATCGTGTGACAAAAGGACTAAATATAAAATTATGGTTTGGTTCAAAGAGATCATCGATCTTCATTTAACCTGGATAGTTATAATGTTTTGCTAGAAACCGCTTATAACTTGTGTGCCATTTAAATATGATTTGGGCATACTGCTAGTGTTAAATGAACCTATAAGGTCACACAATAAGCAAACTTGTTAGGTTATTTTTCTGGTAACTAGATTTGATGAATTTGGAAATATGTCTAAGTTAATCGAATTTAGAAAATTTACCAGATACAATGACTTTGGAAATATGTCCACATTCGTTGTATCTGGATAATGTCCAGATTATAAGAATCTGACTAGGTAAATTAATTGTTTAAATAACCGAGATAATGGCAGAATCTTATCATATCAATTTTAATTTAATTTGAATTTAAATTAAAATATGATAAGATATTATTAGGGTTGGACTCTAAGAGGTTCGAGGTTTTTTAAGAACACCCTAGCCGTCTTTTCAAAAGTCTAATTTTGTTGAGAACATTCGTGTCATTCTCTACCAGAAGAAAAACCCTTTCAAACCCTAGGCGCTAGCACTCCCTGGGTGACGAGTGAGTTCGCGGTGTGTATTCAATAGAGGACGTTCGCGCACTGCAGCGTCTGGTGATCATTCGGGTTGCACGTGCAGCAGTACCATCGGAATTGAAGGATATCGATTTCACCAACCAGAGGTAATTATGCAAATCTACGATCTTCTTAATCGTTTACTTGGATCATTGGAAGGGATTCGTGGATGTTTTTTGCATTTAGGAGTCCATGAATCCTAACAGTAGGATCCTCTAGAAGTTTGAAGAAATTCTTAAAACTTCCTAGGACTAATTTATGCTTAATCAAGTTTATCTTACCCTAATCTCACTTAGCTTAATTAAGCTTAATTAGGGAAAGTCTAATAATAGTCAAATTTGGTCAAAAATGTCATGCTTGTGGACCATCTTTATTTACTTCCTGTGGGCCCCTCCCTAAAATATCTTTGTGGGTCCCCTAAAATATCTTTGCATATAATATAATATAACTTAAGATGTTTATAGCATTAGGTGTAATATATGTATGCACACACACACACACACACACACACACACACACACACACATATATATATAATGGTAAGAATAATATAATAATTCAATATAATTATTGAATTTTAATAATACTATAATTTAATATTGGCAAGAGATTTTGGTATTAGATAATAAATAGTAATAATGGATAATAGCAATAATGAAATAAAATATATCATAATTTTTTTTTTATATTTTATCTTCTCTTTAAAAAAAAAAAAAAAACAAGTCCACCCTATGCAAGTCCTTTATATAAGACGGGTTATTACAGTTGGTGCATTCAAAGGCTAACTATGGTAATATCCATTCCAAGTGTATTCTGATCTGAGTTGAGAAGACTCAGTATCCAACCCATAACCTTAGCCATTTTTGAAGCCTCCAATAGCCTACACAGTAAAGGTCTCTCATCCTGTACAACTCCCCCCCCCCCCTACCAAAAACTAGTGGAGCTCTACTATGAAGTTTATGACCTTAATTAATTAAATAAATCCAATTTTTTTTACATATATTAAAGAAATTACATGTAAAAGATTGATATCAAAAAATTGGATTAATATTTAAAATGTACTCAAGTGTGCTAGACTCTAGAGTCTACGAATTGCCCTCGCTTAGGCCTAGGCTACTAGTACTAATGACACCACTTCCAAACTCTCAAAAAAGTAAATGCATCTCCCAACTTCTAGTGCTATAGAATTCTATAGTTTAATTAAAGAAAAATAATATATCTAGTAATATATATATATATATGAATTGAGAAGTCAATTGCAATCTTAGCCACATACTCTAGGAATGAAATTGATCCTCCAGTGTGGTATAATTGGTGCCAGCTATCACGAGAACTATCCGAATTTTCGTTAACTAGTTTAGACCGCACCCGAAAACCTTTAGACTTCCAACGTTATATAAGCTGGTCAAAAACTAGCTCAATCATCCAAGCTGGCCTCGTCCCACTTTTTCGAATGTTGAACAAGGTATTTCTCATCCGTTTTACACACCTAGGCTTCTATGCCCTTTGGATGAGACCATCATACTATGAATATCATATGAAGTGTCCCCATGATTTTTAACATAAAATGTTGTTTATTTTAAAAAAAATGCACCATATGATTGATTTAAAAATTAAAATAAATATAATTGATATTTTCTATTCAATTACTTACATTAAATTTTGCAAACTATATATCTAACACCTTAGATAGGACATCTCATATAGAGAAATATGGACCATAAAATCACTCTCTAAAAATGCCAGTAATGATATAGATACAAGCTAACTGGTATGTGATATGATAATATAGAATTAAATATTATCATAATATATAACACATAAATATTGAAATATAATTTATCTTATTTGAAGATTACTTACGTGTCACCATATGGAGTAATGCATAATCTACATTCTAATGCATAATCATGGGCAGTAGAAGTAGTTGATGATGGTACAGAAGGTAGGGTTATAGAAGGTTGGGGTACAGATACCAATGGTGGTACTGTAGATGATAGTAGTACTATAGACATATGCAACTAATCATCGCTAGAAGCTCCACTCTCATCCTGTCTACGCCTAGAATTTTGACGCCTCATTATTCATCCTTGGTCCTATATCGAGATATCATATAATCAACAATAATAGTTAACATACAACAAATATCAATTCATGTAAAGAGCAGGTTCAAAATTTATAAAAAAATATATACATAGCACAAAGGAACA
This sequence comes from Voacanga thouarsii, assembly GCA_026120185.1. Lineage (NCBI taxonomy): Eukaryota > Viridiplantae > Streptophyta > Magnoliopsida > Gentianales > Apocynaceae > Voacanga > Voacanga thouarsii. The sequence continues at coordinate 6,443 of JANUWF010000566.1, read as the reverse complement.
AAACTATGTTAGAAGTGGAAAAATTACAACTTAGCGATCTAATTTGTCTCCAATTTTATATTCAATAGCATTCTCATTATGATCATCTTCTACATCTTAATCGGGCTCATAATCCTCTTCTTGTTCACTTAAACTTTGATCCTCAACTTGAAAAATGAGTTCTTCAAAGTCTACAATCTTAGCTACACTAGATTCATCTACTGATGGACATACATCCACAAGCACCTCAATTGTAGTGATCGCATCGGCTTCATCCACATCTTGTTGGTAAGTATTGTCAACTACCGATGCATCCACAACATGGTATGCCTGAGATTTACATATTACCTATTAATTGCTCTTTACTATTTTGCATTCCCCTAATCACGGTGTTAAACACATTATCAAATAAATTTTACTTATTCTACATCATATCTTTATTATATTGTATCATATTTGTTTTCCAATATGGCAGATCTCAAAATATATTGCGTTTTGCCCAGTTATGGTATTGACCTCTACCTTTTACCTTTGTAAGCTAGGACGTAATTCCCGTGATTTTGGGAAGAATTTGAATTGCATCCCACATTTGATCCCCGCTTAGGCATGGTGAAGGTAATGATTGTTCTACACCTCTATCAGTTCTAAAAGACTCGCAATCTCTTCTGAAATAATGTTCAAGTGGTAAGAATTGTATATGATAATAGAACCACAATTGTTTACCTTTAGATGGTAACTGGAAAGACTTTGCATGTTCCATACAATACAAATATTCCAGGACACCCACTTAGCATCTCATATGTAGGAAAGTCACAAAAAGTTCACTGGAGTGCAACCGCAATTGAAAGTTTTATTTCCTAGAAATATCATATGTACAGACTGTTGGGATGTATGCTCTTTTAGACTAGGTTTCTGATATATTTTTTACTTGTATTAAAAAAAGTATTTTTCTCAGAAATTATTTGTGAAATCTTCTTTAAATTTGTGCACAATTTTCATTGGAAAGAACCCATTGTGTTTAAGTAAATAGTTTATGTGAATGGAGGTCTTTCACAGTAAGGTATGAACTATGTGATACTTAATACATAAACTACTGTTATTAATCGGATGATGAGAATGGGAATCTTATCATGATAAGATTATTGTTTTATGAATTCTAAATAGGGAATGACTTGGATATTAGCTTTACAGTAGCTCCTTTGGAAAGAGAAAATATTCCAAGAAGTTGTGGATCATTGGACTAGAAGCCTATGGATGGTAGATGTCTTTTAGAGAGGTGTTAGTCCACTTTTTCCTCTCTAAATGCACGGTTGTGAGTAGAGGGGTATTTTAGTCATTTCACCTGTAGGTCGAAGACATAGCTAACACATCATTGTCCTAGGGTCCAATATTTTCTTATGGTAATATTAGAAAATATTTAAAATATAAAATACAACTATTTATATAGCAAGGGTTTTTTTTATCATTTTAGTAGCAAGGCGATGTGTCTTTTTGGTCCTCGGAATAACCCGTAAATCCTAATTATTTTTAAGTCGAGGAAATGGTCTCAACAAAAGGGATTTTATTTTATTCAAGAAGTCTAATTTATTTCTGGACTAGAATAAAATAAAGGAATGAGAGAAATTAAATTTATTATCTAGTTTAATTGGTTAATTAATTATTCAGGGCCTAAGCCCAAATTGAATAATTAAAAAATTAACCTGGGCTTAAACTAATTAATTAAAAGGCTTCAATAATTATTCTAGTTCATTTGGGTCCATTAATTATTTATTGAATTATTTTAATAGGCCCAGTAAATAAATAATTAATGGTTATTATTTTGGACTCGTTGGGTCCAAGAAAAATAATAAATTATTAATGGTTCAATAGCCTGAACTAAAAGGGTTTTTTTTTAACACATGGAATAGAAGAGTTTAGGCTAAGCCAAACTTTTTTGTTGATAGCTTTCGGGAGTTTTAAAATATCAAAACCCCGGTGATAAGTTATCAGGTGAGATGAGGAAACCCCCCCCTCCCCGTGGTTCCATTCTCTTGGAAAAAACATACAAAGAAAGGAAAGGAAAAAAACCTTTAGCATTCTGCTTCTTCTTTTGCTCTCGTTCTTTTCTTTTCTACTTCTTGCGCTTCTTAATTAATAACGAGAGATCAAGAAGTGCCTGAGACAATGGATTTCCTCACCTAAGTTGTTTCACCAACAAGTGTTTAGGCGATGGAATATTCTGAGCTCTCAAAAGCCTTAGCATTCATGCCCCAGAAAGAGTAGACGCATTGTCAAATTTGATCTAGAGGCATCTTCCAGTCGAAAATAGTGTTAAAATGGCAAGGTTCTTTTTTTTTTTTTTTTTTTTTGCCTTCCACTACGCCTTGTTGGTATTTTTCTGGTTTTGTTTATAGCATGCATGGCTTCTGTTCATCGTTCATATCATCAAGTGGTATCAGAGTATAATGTTTTGAAAGGAGTAGGATTGATGCATGGTATCAGAGTATAATGTTTTGAAAGGAGTAGGATTGATGCATGCTAGTTAATAAAATTGGCAATACTAATTTTAATGAGATCCCTCACTATTTTGGTATGGGTAGATCGTATGTACACCTCACTGTTGAGGTATAGGATCCTCTGTAAGAATTTTTTATACTATGATTAGCTATTGAGTAAACCCATTTTGAAAGGGTATAGGTGGTTGTGGTGTTTATTTTTGATGAAAAATGTAACAAGAAATTGCCTTAGTTCGATCACAAAGAGCATTCTGGAAAATTGCAGACGAAAATCAGTGAAAGAAAAAGGTTCGAGGAAGACGAACCGAGACGCCAAGCCCAGCCGTCAAGCTAAGCCGAGCCATGGCTCAATTTGCCTGGACCTAAGGCAATGCCTAGGCCAGTTGTGGCTCGCAGCCGCAGCCTGGCCCAGGCGCGCCTCTGCTCAGCCACGTGAACCAGGATATAGAGAGCATCCTGCCTAGGATGCTTCCCGAGGCTTTCTTTGGGGTTACCGCGAACCGTGGCCTATGGGTCCACGATCCTATGCAACAGGTGCATAAGACTATGGGAAAAAATATTGTTTTTTCGTTTTTGGATTTTGATCCCATACTCGGTGAAGTTATTATTTTTGCCATAGTTAATATTCTTTGAATATTTTGCATAAAAAATAATAGTAAAGGGTTTTATGATTAAATAATATCATTAATTAATTTAATTATTATATTTAATTTTATTATTTGGACACTTAGAATTAAAAATAGAAAAGCATAAAAACGTTTACAGTTTTCTAGCGTGCTATTTATTTTAAGTCCTATGTGCACGTTTTCTCAAAGATCAAAGTCTTTGGAAAATTTTATTTGACAAGAAAAAATATTTTTCTTTAATTAAATGGTTATTTTAACTTAAACAAAAATTAATCCTTAGTTATTTTCTCAAAGGTTTTTTATCCTTGACATAGAAAATATTTTAGATTTAGAAATTTTTGTAAGTTAAAATGAAAAACCATTTTAATTCATTTTAGCAAATGAAAAATAATTTTTGTCAAATAAAACCTTGAGATCAAAATCTCTAGGAATTTTAAATGGAAAAATTTTGAAATTATTAAGTTTTTAACTTAAATAAAATTAATCCATAAGAAAAAATCTCTCAAAGGATATAAGCCTTGACATAGAATTTTTTTATAGATTTAAATATTTTTATTTTAAGTTAAAAGAGAATTTAATTGAAAATTTTCAAATGATATTTTTTTAAGAAAACCCTTATTTAAAAAACTAAGTGGGAGAGGGGTTCCAATGGCCCACAGCTTCCATCACGATCCTCATTAGAGATTGTGAGTTTTGTCGCGTCACCCTAGGAGTGAACTCGTATAGGATGGAGATGCCACAAGGATTTAGAGCTAATGGAATGATGTAATTAATAACTCGGGACATGTACTATGATCAGCCAGCCTACGTAGGAGGTTGTAGTGCATGGTATGTCCATATGAAATGAGAAGAAATGGCCATCCCCTCGATGGAGTTGTCTTCTAGATCATTACCTAGAAGAGAAATTAATTTGTGATGGTTAACACACTTAGCTTAGGAAACTGTTAATCTTCTCAAGAAGCTATGTCAATTTTTCTAAGAGCTAAATTAATCATTTTAAAGATAATAGTAATAAGGTTAGTTATTATCAATTTAATATGAGGATAAAGTGCACAAAAATGATTTTTTTTTTCACAATATTGATAATTTCTTTTATTTTTCAAAATTTTAGAAATGGTTGGTGGAGGTTCTTTCAGTCCATTAGCCGTTATTCTCCGCGAGAATAAGCTAAGGGTCCAAACTCTGTGGACTGAAAAAGGAACTTGGACATAATACTCACAACTGAGGAGTATAATTATTTCCTTTGCGAGACTTGCCCTGTAATCAGGGAGGGTTCCACCGCTGAAGAGCGTGAGGCTGAAAAGGCATAACAAAAGGCTGACGAGATGGCTCGATGCTATATGCTAGCCTCCATGTCGAATGTGCTTCATTCCAAACATGAGCACATGGTAACTACATATGACATAAGCACATCACTAGCCACAATGTTCACGGATAAGAGCTGGCCCACAAGGCAGAAGCTCTTCAAATAATAATAAACACCAAGATAGTTGAGAGGGCATTAGTCAGAGAGCATATGTTTGAAATGATTGCTACTTTTGAGGAAGTAGAAGTCTTTGGAACTCGTCATTTACCCCGAGAGCCAAGTGGACATGGTTCTCGAATCTCTGTAGGATCTTTTACTCGGTTCAAGTTAAATTACAACATGAACAAGTTAAACATGAGTTTAACGGAGTTGATGAAGGAGCTCTAGGGGTCAGAGAAGGTCATGAAGCCACAAGTTAGGGCTATAATGGCTTCTTCTTCAAGAACATGGCCTAAGCCCAGAAAGTTCAAGAAGAAGAAAGAGGATGCAGTGCACTAGCCCAAGTCCTAGTTCCAAGATAAACCTAAGGGCAAATGCTTCAAATGTGAGAAAAAGGGACACTGAAAAAAGGAGTATCCAGATCTTCATGCCAAGAAAAATCCCATAAGTAATGTTTTCTATCTAAAGTCTATATCAATAAGCTGGATAAACTTCCACTTGGATTATTGATTTAGGAGTTATTGATCACATCTCGTAACTTCTTGTAGGGGTTTAGAAAGATTAGAAGACTTCGAAGGGCAAACATAGACTATGCGTGAGAAATAGAGCACAAGTTTGGGCTCTTGCGGTAGGAGAAGCTGGAACTTACTTTTAATTGTAATAGAATAGTTTTTTTGAAGGATGTTTTATTTGTTCTTGGTTTTAGATAGAATTTGATTTCAGTTGCAAAACTAATAAATCAAGAATATTTTATTTCATTCCATTTTGGTATAACTATTAGTAGAAATGGAAAAGTAATATGTACTAGCACATGTATGAAAATTTATTCTTCATTAATCCTATTAACAATCAATTGAATAACGCTCAGTTTGAACATTTAAATAGGAAGAGAAAGACCAATGTCAATGACTCATATATTTGGCATCTAAGGTTGGGTCACATTAACTTAACCAGAATTCGAGAGGTTAATCCATGATAGACCTTTAGGCTTATTGAGATTAGAAAGTTGGCCTCGGTATGAATCTTGTCTTATGGGAAAGATGACCGAAAGGTCATTTACCCTAAAGGCGAGATAGGGCTAAGGTAACTTTGAGTCTTGTTTACACTAATGTGTGTGGTCCTTTACCTACACCGACAAGAGGGGGGTTTAAGTACTTCATCATTTTCACATATGATTGTGCAAGCCACAAGGTATGGTTATGTTTATCTGATGAGATGCAAGTCTAACCAATTTTTCCTACAAACTCCCAAATTCCAATTCAACTCTACTCCTTTCAACCATAAATAAATAACAATAATATTAATTAATAGTGATTATTAAAATGAAACAATTTAATTAATTAAAAATATTCATTATACATTAAGTTATAGTTCTCAAGTTTGAAGTATAGCAAAAAAATAAGTTATAAAAAAAACCCCCAAAGAGAAAGAAACCAAACCTTTTTTTCTCACAATGGAGAGCTTTACAGTGCACAAAACAGAAAACAACAAATCTAGAAATTTGTAACGTAAACATATAATTACGCGAATAAAACATCTAAACAAACACATAGCACATTGTACCATAAATAGCACATTCAGACACGTTAGTCTTTGCCCATAAACAATGGCTGGAGCATAAGCAACTTTTGCATATGCAGTTACAAAATAGGAAGTCCATGTTGCAAACACCTTTTTGTGCTTAGCTAAAATTACTTCCCCTAAACTTTATGGATGTAGATGTGAGTTGTAGGAAATTTCAACACGGTTGGGCTGAATTTCAACATTGTAGCACATAATTGGGCTGAAATTTCAAGCCGATTTTTGTTTCCCAACGAGCCAAGACCATGTAGGAAATGTTTTGTTAGCTTCCATTTTGCAACACAATTTTCCCTTTTC
>JANUWF010000563.1:0-48323 GCA_026120185.1 Voacanga thouarsii | reverse complement strand
TTCAAACATTGAAAGATGTGCTGATTTGAATGAGTTGAAGTTATCCGGTATGAAATACATGACTGCCACGTATTCATGGAGAGACTACTTCCCATTACATTGAAGGAATTTCTTCCTTCTAACGTATGGGTGTTTTGATGAAATTAAGCCTTTTTTTATCGAGATTTATACTCTCCTAAGTTGAGGGTAGCTTATATGGCTAAATTGGAGTTTGACATTCCTTTGTTGTTATGTAAGTTGGAGAAGATATTTCCACCTACATTCTTTGATGTAATGGAACACTTATTAATTCATTTACTTTACGAAGCAAGAGTTTATGGCCCTGTTCAATATAGGTAGATGTACTCATTTGAACGGTAATCTAATCATTCAATCTAATTCTTTTCATGCCAGGTATGATATGAGCGTGTGTGACTGGACTTGAATTTTTTTTTCAAATGACAAGTACTTGCATCACTTGAAAATAAAAAAGGTGAACAATAAGGCTAGAGTTGAAGGATCAATCTGCAATGCTTATCTTGTTGAAGCATCCACTTTATTCTCTTATTATTTTAAGCCACGTGCACAAACAAAACATACAAATATGGCGTGTAATGAAAAGGGAGAACGATTGGAGAAGGTGCAAAAACATGGGCTGTCAATTTGTAATGTTCAAGGAAGGGTGGTAGGACGGATTCGAACCCAGATCCTTACCTCTGAAGAATTCATTGCAGCAAGAATTTACATGTTGCTTAATTGTGATTAAGTGCAGCTATACATTGAGTACAAGCTACTGCTTTATATATATTATACGATAAATGAAGATCTCTTAATGATTTTGACATATTCATACTTCTAATGCATTACAGGGCATTCACGACACACTTACGAAGATTGGCTCCAACTATATCAGAGATAGAAATCAATAGATGAATAAGACTTGAATTTGCAGAATGGTTTATTAGATATGTAAGTTACATAAGTTAATAACTTGCATTTGGAACTCCATTGGGGATTCAATCAATTTCGTAATGCTACAACTTTCATTTTATGTAACAATAACTTGTTTCATTTTTTTCAAGTACAAGATCTAGAAAATTTGGTTACAAATGAATGCTTAAGAAACTTTACTTGGGGTCCGTCAAGCCTAGTGAAATCATATAGTGGATACATAGTCAATGGCTACCAGTTTCACACTAATGATTATGCAGAAGAAAAGAAAATAGTGAATAGTGGTGTGTGCGTGAAAGGGATTGGAAATGACGCATCAGAACCTGATTACTATGGAGTGTTAATTGAGATTATTGAAGTGCAGTTTCCTAGTAATCCACAGCAAAGCATTGTTCTTTTTAAATTTCACTGGTTTGATTAAACATTGAATCATGGTACCAAGGTACTTCCGTAGTATAATCTTGTAAAAATTAACCACAAAAGGAGTTACGCCAACTATGATCCATTTGTTCTAGCTCAACAAGCTAGCCGAGTGTATTATGCATCATATCTAGGGAGTAAGAGGCCAAGATCTGATTGGTTGGTAGTTTGCAAAACTAAAGATCGGCATATAATAGATGCACTCGTGGTTGACAGAGCTTATTAGGAAGAAGTAGATGCCACTGACGAAGTTAACATATCATTATTTGTTTATCTTGGTATTCTGACACATGGGAACGGTGTGAATGAAATGTTGGATGTTCAAGATGAGGCTATAATGGCAAAGGAAAATTCTCCTATAAATGAAGACGAAGAAGATGAAGATGAATGGGATACAAATAGCGATACCTCAGTAGATGATGATGAGTCTATATCAAAGAATGATTCCAGTGATTAAGCTTGATTTAAATTCATTTACCATTTATATGGTTAATGGTAAGGGATTCTTGAAATCTATTACATCATTACTATCCCATGTCAAATTTTAAGTATCATTTATTACAAAATTTTAATCCTTATTATTATTTGTTTCACATTTCAAAATCTTTTAATTTCTTTTATTTTAAATTCCATCACATACAATTTTTTACACTAATTTTATCTAATTGTCGGGAATCTCATCTCCTTCTATTTTTACAGGAATCTTTCGTTTACACTTGCACAGGCCAGAGGAAACGAGATAGATAAAACATAAGGTGGCTATATCTATGTGTGGTGTTATATAAATGTCATTGTTTTGGGTATATGGTGTATCTATATACATGCTTGCTTACCATATGATTTTTTTATTAGTCCTTATTATATTCTTTTGTGGTGTAAACAACAAGGTAAATTATATAGTGTATTGTTGCTGTATTGACAGACAATTCACAAGGATAGAGGCATTTATAATTTTTTTTCTTGGTTTTAACTATATCTAACATAATAATTGGAACCTCGTGAGTGATGGGTGATCATTCCCCGTGAGTGATGGGTGATCACTCCTCTTAGGTAATGGGTGATTACCCCTAATTACCTTTTGGATTTTTCTATATTTGAAAGATCTGTCTTTGTTGTTTATAACAGTGTTTTGATTGTCAAATCTTGAGGTGGCCTTGTGCCTTGAAAATGTCTAACTATAGGGGAGACTCTGTCCAAATTTTTTAAAATTCAATTCACAAGGACAATGTTTATTTTGATATATCCATCATTATCATACTATTATTCTATTGCTTTAAATTAGCGAATAGATATAACGTTTCAATGTTATTATTCTTTTATCATTTTTATTCACAGTTATTTACATCCTTCTTTTGAAGTATCCTCGGTCTTTATTAGTTACTCATTTTTCTTTTTTCATCTCCTTTAGCAATGTCTTCTAATGAAGGGTTATTGAGGGAGGGGAGTTAGGAGGGTCAAGAGCCTTATACTCCATCCCCTACTCAGCTACCTCGGCTTTCAATGCCTTGATCTTTGCATGGCTCTGTTGGAGATGAGGGAGTACCATCACCAGCTTTTCAATCATCTGCTGCATCAGCTTCGCATTTTGTTGGGTGGCAAGTTTCAGACTCCTGACCTTGGATTGTTCTACGAGGAAATGGGTAAGTAACATATTCATACTTTGTAATATGTTAAGTATTACTTCAATTATTATTATTATTATTATTATTATTATTATTATTATTATTATTATTATTATTATTATTATTATTATTATTATTATTATTATTATTATTATTATTATTATTATTATTATTATTATTATGGAGATTAACATAACTCTATTGTACATTATCATTGCACCAAAAATAGGATTGCCGGCTCGGACAAATGTGTCCGAGAAATTTAAAATATAATACAACAGTACTTCACTAGTTCGTATCCGACATACACGCACGTCCCGATAACCGTGCGAGACTTATGGTTTCAAGAATTTGGGGTAAGCAATTTCTGAATATTTTTTGTTGTCTAAGTACTATGTTATATGTTAATCAGAATTCTTAATCGTGATCATGCAAAAATATTTTTGGTGAAGGGATGAGTACGCTTCCCAGGTTTGATCAATTTGGGAAAAGAAGTATCGGACGCGATTTTCAGATATAATGTCTAGGCTGAGAAAGAGGGATGGTTGGGTGTGTCCTCATTGGATAGAGGCTCAGTATTGGAATAACATTTGCGAGTATCGGAGTTCAAGTTTCAAAAGATCTCAGCTACCAACAAAATGAATCAAGGAAATAGCTGCACCCATACTGGAGGGTCTATCTCATTCACAGAACACGATGACCATTTGGTAGCTCATTTCCACTTAATTATTTATTATTCTAAATTACTTTGAAAAAAAATTATATAAGATTGTAATAATTATGTTTTGTTAACATAAATGTAGCAGGCCAAGAAGGGGAGTTCTTTCTGTTGGGAATATGTCCTCTTAGACTAGTTTTCTGATGAAAAATAGTGAATATGTTACTAAAAGAGTTTATTTGTCAGAAATTGTTTGTGAAATAATTTTCTTTATTTTATGTACAATTTTTGTTTAGAACAGACCCATTATATGTAAATAAGTGATCCATGTGAATGGAGGTCTTTCACAATAAGGTATGGATCATGGATTATTTAAACACATAAACAGTTGTTCTTAACCGATTGATGAGAATGAGAATCTCATTATGTTTAGGTTATTATGTTATGAATTCCAAATGGGGAATGGCTTACCTTTAACCAGTGAGTAGTCCACTCACTTCATGACATAAGTGTATTTCGAATATGTAGAACAGAGCCTGTAGTAGTGGTTTCTTAAAAGTACTATATGGTAGAAACCTAGTCTACTACCGCTACAGTGTGGACTTGTACTCTATGACTTGAGTATGAGTTGGTGGTCTGGTGAAGCTGGAAGCATATACTTTGATATACTATAGTCGAGGTTCTATCGGATGGCCAATATACTTGTATGTTGGGTATGCGTGACTAGTTAGTTAAAACAAACTTGTACAAGATAGTTTTTACACTATATCACCCCTTGTGGTTGTCCGAATGATCTAAATATCCAAGGCCCTGGGAAACGTGACTTGGATGTTTGCTTTAGGGTAGCTCCATTGGAAAGCGTAAACACTCCAGGAAGTCGTGGATCATTGGACTAAAAGCCTAAGAATGGTAGTTGCCATTTAGAAAGGTGTTAGTATACTTCTTCCTCTCTAAATGTACGGCGATGTGTAGAGGGGTATTTTAGTCATTTCACTTGTAGGTCGAAAACTCTGCTAATGCAGCATTGTCCTTGCGGTCAATATTTCCTTATAGTGATATTAAGAAATATTTAAAATGCAAAATACATCTATTTATATAGTAGGGGTATTTTGGTCATTTTAGTAGCCAAGGCGATGTGTCTTTTTGATCCTCGAAATAGCCCGTAAGTCCTAATTAATTTTTGGGTTGAGAAAATGATCTCAGTTGAGAGAGTTTTATTTTATTCGGGAAGTCTAATTTATTATTAGACTGGAATAAACGAAATGGAGAGAAATTTATTATCTGGTTAATTGGTTAATTAATTATTCAGGACCTGGGTCCAGTTTGAATAATTAGAAAATTAACCGGGACTTAAACTAGAGGAAAATAATTATTACTTAATTATTTATTAGGTTATTTATTTAATTAAATCCCAAGAAATAAATAATTAATGTTTAATTATTTTTTTGGTTCATTTGGATCCATTAATTATTTATTTAATCCAAAGGAAAATAATTAATGTTTATTATTTTGGGTTTTTCGGGTCCAAAAAAATAATAAATATTATTTTGGCCAAATAGCATGGACCATAGGATTTTTTCTGACACAGTTTAGAAGAGTTTAGGGTGAAGCCAAATTTTATTTTGTTAATAATATTCGGGTATTAAATCTTGGGAATATTATTTTTATCAAAATAATTATTTTTGGTTTCAGGACTCTTGGCTTTCTGTGTGGAAAAATAAAATAAATAAAAGGAGAAAAAAAAATGAAAGTTCTCTTGTCTCTCGACCTCTCATGTGCTATTTGGTTTTCTGGCTCTTGGATTTCTTTCACTGGCTTTTGTTTTCTTAAACTAAAAAGCCATGTCGTGAAATAGGCTAGAAAGCTGAGAATGAATTGCCCGTGAAAATGAGAAAAAATGGACGATCATTTCTTCATAAAAAATTGAGTGCTCACCAACGGATTTAAGCAGTGGTCATATTCCGTGAATTAAAAAGCCTAGCATTAAAGCATTCACCGGAACTGGAAGAAAAGAAGACAGTGCACGCAGACTCACTGGAGATGATAAAGAAGTTGTTTTCCCAGGTTCAAAGCTTTCTTTAATATTCTTCAAATTTTTAAGGCTCCAACAGGTATGTTTCAAGCCCACCATGCTGCTCCAATACTCCGTCTTAATGTTCATGTTCTCCATTTTCGTTCGCTGATGCATGCTCTGTAAATATGTCAATTCCTTCACTTTCAGCTACACAAACATGTTTGAGACATTACATGTCTTTCAGAGTGAGCCACAAAAGGGCCAATTTGTCAGGGATCGATCTCACCAAACTTTGATAGTATATAGATTAAATATGTTGAAATTTCTTTATATTGCATAGAATTTGTATTTTAGTTTGATATTTACTACTGACGATTCTTTTTTTTTTTTTAGGATGACGTGTAGAATCTCATATAGAGCACTACTCAGTCCAAGTCTAGTGACTCCATAAACTCTATTATTCCTTTTGATGAAAAAGCCATGTTCATAAAGGCACAAGGTGGGTTCAAAAGGGGATAAGTTTATTGGTTAGGCTTAGAGGCGACACATGTTCGATCTAAGTTGTCTCAAAGTGGACCGCAAACATCTTCCACTACACCAACTGATATCGAGTATCTAGTAGAGCAAAAGGTTCAACGGGCTAAGTGGAGGTTTAATCGACAAATAGACTTATACCAAGACTTCATGAGGCAACAACATTCAACATTTGGTGGTTGGATGGTAGCTATGTCGGACAAGGTGGGCATTCCTGCACCATCTATGCCATTCATAGAGGAGATAAAAGCGTACATTGCAGCTGCTAATGCTAAATATGAAGACCCCATTGTAAACGATGGATTTGATCCAGCTGATGAGCACCTAGGCCCACGCTGGGGCTCTCGTTCCCCTCCTCCACCCCCTTCTGTAGCTGCTCATTCTTTAGCTACATAGACTTTGTTGTATTTATTTCTATACTCGTTATACACCGTTACTTATTTCTGTGAACTATTTTACTTTTTTAGATACTTATTGTGTATTTATATTATATTATGTTTTAGTATTTTTATTATATTTATTCGTGCTTAGTTTCAATTTTTTACATTATTTTTTGGGTTATGAACATAGTTTTGACATTTGTTTGTATGGTGTTTCAGGATTAATTTACAGGGAACTAATAATTTAAAATAAATATAATAATAGAAAAATAAAAAAATCATCGCAAAATTCTCGCAATTTGCGACGATTTAGCGCAATTTGCGACGATTTAGTGAGGGTTAGAAAACTTCATTGAAAATTGTGACGATTTTGCGAGGGCACAAAAATCCCTTGCATAATCGTCGCAAATTTGCGAGGGATTTGCAAGGGCCATGGCTTTGGATAAAAAGTCCCTCGCAATTTGTGAGGGTTTTGCGAGGGTCACGGCTTTAGGTGAAAAAGTCCCTCGCAAAACCGTCGCAATTTGCGACGATTTTGCAAGGACCACGACTTGGGGGGTGAGCACTTCTTTCGCAACTTGCGATGATTTTGCAAAGACCCTCACAATACCGTCGCAATTTGCAAGGATTTTGCAACGGACCTATACATTTCGTTGCAAAATAGTAGAAAATTTTCTACTTCGTCGAAGTTTAACAAAAAATATTCATCACAAAACTGTCGCAAATAGTGACGGTTTTTTCTTGCCCTTGAAAAAACCATCGCAAATAGCAACAGTTTGTTGTCAGTATTTGTTGCAATGGCCAAAACCGTCGTAAACTGGGTCAGCGATAGTTTTGCGATGGTTTTTGGCTGTCTAATGGTAATTTTCTTGTAGTGGGTGGTAACCATGATATGAATTATGATACTATTGTTTGAATCATTGCTAATCCCTACTTAATAAACTTATGATTATGATGAGATGATTATTTATCGAGAGCTATTTTCGATATGATGAGCAATGCTCCTTTGAATAACTCTTTATTGATGAAAATGTCTTGCAAACATGATTTTGTGATTTTGATAAACTTATATACACAAAATGTTTATATATGACATTCGCACACACGGGACTTACTAAGATGCTAATCTCACACTATTTTATATTATATTTTCAGGGAAGTACTTCTATTGAGCAGGTTGAAGAGATAAGAGATGACCTTCAATTTATTTATTTCTTCTTTGTATTTCTTTTGGGGGATGATTGTTAGTTTTAGAATCTCAAACTTGTATAATTTTAACTTTGGTTGTAATGAGATTATCATATTATTTTATTTAGTCATTTTTGCTCCTTTTGTACCTCGTTATAAAGACCCTTAATCCTTTGGACGGGGCAACATCTTGCCTTATTTGAATATGTAGGTAGTGGGGTGTTACACACACACACACATACATACATACATACATACATACATACATACATACATATATATATATATATATATATACATACATACATACATACATACATACATATTTTTATTATCAATATTTTGAGGCTATTTTATAATTATACAAAATTTGGAAAATTTTTAGGCCTATGTTGTAAATATTTAAAAATTTAAGGACATGAATTAGTTAGAGAATGTAACTTTTGTCACTAAAGATATAATTGATAGTGATGAAAGTTAATATTTTTAACTAGAAAATAAATTTTCATCGCTAATAATGCATCAATAGCGAGAAAAAATTAGTTATGAAATAAATTTTCGTTACTAATGATGTATCATTAGTGAGGAAATTTAAATTTTCCTCATTAATGTACTTATTTCCTATCTAAAGCAATCACTTTTAGATAGGAAATAAAAATTTTATCACTCTAGATTGTAATAAGTAGTGACAAAAAGTTTTAGTCGCTAAACAAAAATTCTCTTCGCTAAGGGATACTTTTAGCAATAAAAATTTTTTTCTAACTAAATTTTTGTTGTTATTGTATCATTTTATTTTAGTGATTTGTGGTTTGTGGAGCAAAAGGAGGTGGGAACACAAAAAACAACAAAAAAGGCAAGAAATTTTGGCAATGATCAGAGCTCCAGTGGAAGCCAGACCGGAGCTCTGATCTGGCCAAGCCCTTCAGGTCGCTGCGAAGGAGAAAGTTGTTGCAGAGGAAAAATGGGTAGAGAGAAAAAGAAGAGAGAGGAAAGAGAGACGTCTTTTGATGGGCTTTATGACAACCACTGATAAACATCCTACGAAAAACTTGTTTCTTAAGCATTATAAATTATTCTGTCTAAAATATATAATTTTTAATAGAGAATATTTACATCCAATTAGTCTATCTAAGTATTTACATTCCCAATTTTTGCACCTGCACGGATATAAAACTGGACTACAAACTTTGGTCTTTTGTGAAGTATTTGTTACACTAACGCATATAAGGTATAAGTTCAAGACTATCATAAATTGTACTCATACTTCCGTAATTTCTTAAATATCTCGATTTGATGAATCTACCTTTTGTTCTTTCGTAACGAGAGGTCTACAAGACAAACGAGTGCGCGCCGATAGCATCATTTTATAGTATTTCTGGACATGACAAAAAATCCAAATTTGATACCAACGTCGTGTCAGTACAGCCGGCCAGATTGATGTCAGATCTGTCTTGGAGAATTGGCTTCAACATTCCTAATGCAGCCTACTGAATACATTTGCCTCGTTCCTATTTAGCCGCTAACGAAGACTTAGCATCCAAATAGTGCTTGATACATTTTAGTAGTAAACATTTTGAAGTTCATTTTTTACTCCAAATTGGAACGGTCAAACTTGGATTCATGGGGGATTTTCCTCCAAATCTCCTACCGGACGAAGGCAGCCCTGAGTGGATGAACAAGGGTGACAATGCATGGCAACTCACAGCAGCCACACTTGTTGGCCTACAAAGCATTCCTGGGCTAGTCATTCTTTACGGTGGCATGGTGAAGAAAAGATGGGCTATAAATTCAGCTCTCATGGCTCTATATGCATTTTCAATTGTTTTAATCTGTTGGGTTGGCTGGGGTTACCGGATGGCTTTTGGCGACCGGCTACTCAATTTCTGGGGCAAACCTGGGGTGGCTCTGGATGAAAATTATCTACTTGAACGGGCCTTTTTAGGGTACTTTCCTACTGCAACAATGGTGTTCTTTCAGTCTGTGTTTGCTGCAATTACACCAATCTTGATTGGTGGCGCACTTCTGGGAAGAATGAATTTTCGAGCATGGATGTTGTTTGTGCCCATTTGGCATACCTTTTCATATACCATTGGAGCATTTAGTATTTGGAACCCTGATGGATGGTTGGCAAAGCTTGGGATCATTGACTTTGCAGAGGGCTACGTCATTCATCTATCATCTAGTGTTGCCGGATTTACTGCTGCTTATTGGGTAAAACCTAATTTGCTTGAATGTGGCTTTCTTCTTTTTCTCTATTAAAACTTTTGATTTGAATATAAAGGAAAAAGTGATTGATTAAATACCATAGAAGTAAGTGACTAGGCAGTAATTTAATTGATAAAAATATTTTTCATCATATGAACCGTGATAGATTTGAATAATTCTTTTATTATGTTTATTAAATTAAATTAAAAAAATACCACAAAACCTAATACACGTAGAAAGCAGGAGAAATACGAAATGGTTAATTAGTTCTAATATTTTCACGTAGTGGAAGCCTAAGAATTGAATTTTAATTGGTGACCTTTGCACACTGGAATATATTGCCATAAGATTGCAGGAAAGCAAAAACTGCAAATGAAAATTGGAAAGGACAAAGCAACACTTGTACGAGAATTGCGGGTGTAATTTTTTTGTTTGCTAGGCTTTTAGGCAACTTTATTCTTCTGAAAATGTGTGCCTTCCTAGATGAACGTGAAAATTAGAAGCACCTAGGAGTAAAACTGCAAATACAAGAGACAAAGGCTGCTTGGAAGAGAACAGCAACCTAAACCAAAATAGATTTTTTTTTTTTTTTTTTGGAAGGCTTAGAAGGGGACAAAATAAATTCGACAAATTAGCTTATAAATACTTTCCAACTATTTAAAAATTATTTCTGCCTTTCGAAAGAAAATATTAGCTTACAAAATAACAAATGGCTGACACTATATGATCACTACATTTGCTCAAATTTACCAGGCCTGATACTTATTAACCTTAATTATTTCTCATTTTTCTTTCAGTATCAAAGCGTCACATCAACTTTAAACATCCCAAATATGAAATGGTAAAATACTTCATATTGATGTCTCAATCCTAGTATTTTATTGAATATTGATAATATAGGTCGGACCTAGGTCAGAAAATGATAGAGATAGATTTCCACCAAACAACATACTGATGATGCTGGCCGGCGGAGGGCTGCTGTGGATGGGGTGGACTGGGTTCAACGGCGCAGCACCCTACGCCGCAGGTTCGGTCGCATCCTTGGCCATATTGAACACCCATGTCTTCACGGCAACAAGCTTGCTCACATGGCTTGTTCTTGACCTCTTTGCATTTGGAAAGCCTTCTGTTATTGGAGCTGTGCAGGGGATGATCACTGGCCTGGTTTGCATCACTCCTGCTGCAGGTGCCTTTATTTGTGTGCTTCTGAAAATTTTCTAACATTCTTTTCAGGTTAATTTCACATTGAATGCAGACTTTGAGTGATTTTACACTTAGTCTCATCTTGGATACTATGAACTAAATAAGCCAACCGATTTTCAGATAATAGTCTAACAGTTTAATATGTAACATTAGGCTAAAGAAGACTAAGATTCAATCGTAGGTATAAAAAATATAAAGAAGAACTTCAGAAATTGGCATTTTTCTTTTCTTTCTCAATAAGGTGATGAGTGTCGTTTAATAAAATTAAAGTATGAATATTTAAATATTGATATTTGAAAGTTGAATATTGAATTTTGATTATTGAATATCAAGTTTGAATAAATTATAAGTTATTTTTATATCATATTTTCAAATAATTTAATTACATGAAAAATAATTATAATATTATATAAATATTTAACATATTTATATTTCAAAATTTTAACAGATTTTATTTTATTTAAAATTTATAGCAACATTTCATTGCGTGCTAAACAATTAATTGAGTTATTAAACTTGTAAAAATAATTAATAATTAATATTATATGTTATCAAGTATATTAAATTAAGTAATTAATTTTAAATATTTATTTGAGATATTAAACAAGTCTTTTAAGTGTTATTCAATATTGGTTCAAAAGGTAAGTGTTTAATATTATTGACCCAAGACCGAGCGTGAACTCCTTCGGAATTTCTCTCCAACGTTTTTGGGGGTGGGAGCTACACAATTTGTGGACCGAAATTGCAGGACTAATTGATGGCCAAGATTAGAACTGTCGAAATTTTGATAGTGATAAAGTGGTCTTTCATCAAATCGTGATTGTTACTTATGCATCATAATTATTTTTACAAATCATAAGTAATGCTTATGCAATTTGAAAGACGTTCATGCAATTATTACTACTATTGATCATCTCATCGTGACAATTGTTTATAATTGGTTACACAATTTTTGTACACCAAATAGCACAACAGGATCTCATTATATGATGGTTGTTGAAAATGGTAATTTTGAGAGTTAATAATTGTTAACTCATGATTAATTAGTATAAAATAATTAATGGGAGTTGTTTTTTATATGTTAGAGATTGTTTTGATTATGGTAAAAGTCATTTTTCATGGTGGGAATCCATAATTAAATGTTGTTAAAGTTAGGTAGTTAACCATTTGGGAACTCATGTTAGACATCAGTCCTACATGAAAAAATTTAAGTGTGGAAACCTTTATATACTAAAAGGCTTTTCTATAAACTTGATAGAAAAGCCCAAGGTATGGGGGATGCCACATGCGCGCGCCACCCTCCCTGTCTCGGCTCGGGCTTAGGCCATGTTTTCATGTTCCTCTCTTTTTATTTAGTCCAATTAACTCTAACTTGAAAAGAAAAAGAAAATATAAAATATGATTGGAATTAAGGTCTCCTAATTCGGATTGGGTTTTGTTTTTCCCTAGAGGCGAGATTAAAAGGAAAAGAATAGAGCCGCCGCTAGGGTTTTAGTTGAGGAAAAACCGTCTCTTCTATTATCTCTATCATGACCCCATAGTTTTCTAACTGTACGGGACCAGTGAACTAAGGAAACTTTTGAGATGATCGCAGTTGGTGTGCGTCGACGGTGATCTAAGACCCTCTTATCTTATAAGGAGAGTCGCTATACCCATTTCACCGAAGTGGGGCGAATAACTTCTTGAAGGCAAACCAGTATTGAACCAGTGATTCGGTCAGCGTTTCTGTCTGTTGCGTCGCAGCTTGTCCAGAGAAGTGCCGGCGCCTGGTACATTCTGGTGGAACTGCGAGCAAGTCTCTTAGATCCATTACTGACTTATCTATTAAGTTTAAATTCTATTTAGTTACTTTACGCTTGGTCTGTTTCGTCTTACCGGCTTTATTGATATTTGATAATTGCATTTGTTAGAGCCCCAGTCGGGTATAGGTGGTGCTTGTTTAGTTCAATTGAGTTACTTGTCTATACTCGTGGTACCCTGTATCTAACAGTCTTCAAGAAGTTATTCTGCAATTATCTGTTTGTGTGCAATGGTCAGTTCGTCAGGTATTGCTTTTGCTGTGTATAAGCCTTTGGTTGACTTGAATGGTTTGCTGGATAAATTTGGTCCAGGGCAGATTTTCAAGCGTTGGAAATAATGCATGAAAATTTGGTTGACCATAAGGGGCTTATTGTCAGCAGTGCAGGTAGACAAGCCCATACCAACTGATAGGCATCCTAGAGTAGTTGAGATTGTTGCATGGGATGAACGGAACAATGTAGGTAGAGGGACAATACTGTCAGCATTGACAAATGCTCTCTTTGATGTCTATTGTTCTGAGTCATACAGAACAAAGATGATACGGGATAAGTTGGATAGGAAATATAATACCGAGGATTAAGGTTTGGAAAGGTATTATATCTCCAAATTCTTGAAATTTTAGATAGTTGAGGGTAAGTTTGTGACTGAACAGACTCAAGAGTTGCAATTCATTATTCATTCTCTTTATGAAGCGGATATGGAACTTCCTGAGAAGTTCCAAGTGATGTTAGTGATAGAGAAATTTTCTAAGCTTGGGAGGACTTTGGTATGTCTCTCAAACGCAAGACAAAGAAGATTTCTCTAAATAATTTGATGAAATCGATATCTATTGAGGAGCAACATAGAAAAAAATAGTCATATTGTACCTGTAGAGTCTAATGTCCATGTGGTGACTATTGGGAAGAAGAGCAATAATCAGAAGAATGTGGGGGTTAATTCAAACTCTAAAACCATTAACAAGACAAAAGGTAAGGCCGAGAAGAAATCGAAAGTGAACAAACCTTACTGGAATTGTGGTCATGTTGGACATTGGGCTAAGAACTATCCGTCTAAAAAGCCCAAAGTCAAACAATGATCAAATTCTGAAGCCTAAGTTAATGTGGTGGTAGAGGATACTAGTCAAGTGGAAGTTGATATGAGTACACACTTTGCTGATATTTGTACCATTGAGGTTAGGTTGGTATCACTACTTCCAATAATAATTAAAGGTACTATTTATGAGCCACTTGAATGGCTGATTGATACTGGAGCAAATGTGCATGTTTGCACTGATAAATTGCTTTTTGTGTCTTACCTACCTATTAAAGGAAAAACTGTGAAGATAGGGAACTCAGCTGTAGCCAATGTCTTGGGGATTGGACGTGTGGACTTGAAGTTTCCTTCAGGGCGTATTCTTTCTCTTCATAAGGTGCAACATGTTCTGATAGTTCGTAGGAATATTCTTAGTGGTTCATGTTTAGTTAGATAGGGTTATGAATTCACTTTCAAATGTAATAAAGAAGTGATTATGCACTACAATTCTTTTGTTGGCAAATGTTATTTGTCAGATGGTTTGTTTAAATTAAGAGTTGAACCATTTACTTCTGATTTGAATAAAGCTTCTTTTGTTGAGAATTCTGTTTATCCTATTGTGCATATTATTGAATTCACTGGTATTTGGCATAGTAGACTTGGACATTTAAATTTAGATTTTGTTAAAAGAATGATGAATTTAGACTTAATATGTAAACATTCAATTGATAAGAAGAACAAATGTCAAGTGTGTGTGGAAGCTAAAACAACCAGGAAACCCTATCATTCAATTGAAAGGGATTAAAAAATACTTGATTTAGTTCACACAGACATTTGGGAATTCAATGGTTTGTTAACTAGGGATCATAAGAAATACTTCATTACTTTTTTGACATTTGCGGTAAATATATTGTTATGTTTATTTACTTAAACATAAAGATGAAGCACTTGAAAGGTTTCTCATAGTTAAAAATGAAGCTGAAATTCAAACTAGCAAGAAACTTAAAAGGTTATGATCTGATAGAGGTGGAGAGTATGGGTCTAATCTATTTGTTGAATATTGCCAAAGTAATGACATAATTTATGAGGAGACACTCCCTTATTCTCCCTAGTCTAATGGGATTGTTGAACGGAAAAATAGAACATTTAAAGATATGATCAACGGTTTATTTTTGAATTCTGGATTGCCTAAGTATATGTATGGTGAGACATTGAATATAGCTTGCCATATTCTGAATAGAGTCCTCACAAACATAAAGAGGTAACTCCGTTTGAAATCTAGAAAAGTAGGAAACCTAACTTAAAATACTTCCGTGTGTGGGGTTATCTTGCAAAAATTCTAATCCTTGAACACAAGAAGAATAAGTTAGTACTAAAGACTATTGATGCCATCTTTATTAGTTATATGGAAACAAGTTATCCTATGAGGTTTTTGGTAATTAAGTCTAAAATATTTGGCATAGATATTAACACTATTATTTAATACCATGATGCTACATTCTTTAAGCATGTGTTTCCTATGAAAATTGGTTTGCCTCAAGATGTTCCTACTTTAGATCTAGCCTTAACATCTGATTCCATTCCTGATCATGTGGAAAGGATGAAAGATGTGAGGGCAGGTCTAAATAGTTCCAACACTCAAATTGAGGAATTGGAAGAACCTAGAAGGAGTAAGAGAGCTAAGGTAGTCAAGGACTTTGGAAGTGACTTTGTCACTTATAATGTTGAGGATGAACCTTTAACTTTTCAAGCAACTATGGCTTCTTCAGAAGTAGGGCATTGGAAAGAAATTGTTAAAAGTGAAATGGATTCTATTGTCTCCAATGGGACATGGGAACTGGTACATCTCCCTCCTGGGTACACTACAATTAGATGCAAATGAATATTTAAGAAGAAACTTAAACTAGATGGGACCATAGATAAGAATAAAGCCAGATTAGTTACCAGAGGGTTTAGACGGAAAGAGGGAATAGACTATTTTGATGCTTACTCTCCTGTTGCTCGTTTGACTACAATCCGAGTGCTAATTGCATTAGCTTCTATATATGGCTTCACTATCCACCAAATGGATGTGAAGACAGCTTTTCTTATAGTGATATTGAAGAAGAGATATATATGGATTGGCCTGAGGGATTTGTAGCCAAAGGAAATGAATGGAAAGTTTGTAAACTTGTTAAATCCATATATGGTCTAGAACAAGCACCCAAACAATGGCATGAAAAAATTGATAAAACTATTTTATCATTTGGCTTCATCATAAATGAGAATGACAAGTGTGTTTATTGTAAGGTTGAAGGTAATGCATGTATTGTACTATGCCTGTATGTGGATGACATTTTGCTATTTGGGTCCAATGTTGAGATAATTAATAAGACTAAATCATTCTTGAAAAGTAACTTTGAAATGAAGGATATAGGAGTAGCAAATGTGATTCTTGGCCTAAAGTTGATTCGTTCAACTGATAGGATAACCATTTCTAAAACTCACTATGTTGAGAGTGTTCTTGAGAAATATGATTATCAATATTATAGAATTGCTAAAACTCTAAGTGACCATTCTGTAGCTTTGTTCAAGAATAAAAGTGGAGTTTCTATACCTCAATTAAGATCTTCTCAAATTATTGGTAGTTTGCAATATCTTGCAAATGGCTCAAGACTAGATATTTCATTTTTTGTATCTAAGCTGGCAAGATATACAAGTTGTCCAAATTGGACTCATTGGGAGACCTTGGATAGAGTACTAAGGTACTTGAAGGGAATAGTATCCATTGCGCTGCATTATGTGAAATTTCCTACTGTACTTGAAGGGTATAGTGATACAAGTTGGATAGCCAAGAACTCTGGTAGCAATGGTTGCACTGGATATGTGTTTACATTAGGTGGTGGAGCGGCAGTCGCCTAGAAGTCTTGTAAACAGACTTTGATAACTCAATCAACTTTTGAGGTTGAGTTATGTGCCTTGGATACTACTGGAATAGAAGATGAATGGCTGTATAGACTACTGTTCTTTTTGTTATTGATCAGCAAGCCCGTTACTGCTATATCTGTGCATTATGATAGTCAAACCACAATCACAAAGATAAAGAGTACCAAGTATAATCAAAATGCTAAAAGATACATCTAAGTTAGACTTATGTCTATAAAGGAGTTAGTGTCTGAAAGGGTGGTGTCTGTTGACTTTGTTGGATCCAAAGATAATATTGTAGACCCCCTAACAAAGGGACTGGAAACTTCCTTGTTCCTTAAATCCAGGTTAGGAATGACACTGATAACCCAACAATGATTCACCTACAGTGGTAACCCAACTGACCAAGTGGAGATCCGATAAGGCAATTCAATGTGGTATAAACAAGTTGTTTGAGTGAATCTGGCACCTATTTTGATACTTTTGTATCTAGATCCTTTCCCTAAAAGCTTGTGGTGTGTTTACTGCAATTAGTAAGAGTTTTAACTCTAAATGGGATCAAGTCTTTTAGACAGGATGCTAGCAGTACATCCTTGGAGATCGCCAACTATGTGAATGGTGTTGTGTGGCCACAACTAAAGGGATTTGAGTTTTCTCTGAATACACTCATGAAACAAGATCATGACACATGACCATAACGTGTCAGCCCTAAAGATTATCTCTATAGCCGATAGTCTGTTGTTACTAATGGACACCGTCACACTCAAAGTTCAGATTCAACTCTCAAATCCATCTGTTCCTGTGGGGTCATAAGTTGAATAACTTAGGTAGTGGTTCAAATCGGAAGGTACCATTATCAAAAGAAGATTATGTAAATCTTGGATAGTATTTAACAATGGATTTCTGGGGGATTGTTGAAAATGGCAACTTTGGGAGTTAATAATTTTTAACTCATGATTAGTTAGCCTAAAACAATTAATGGGAGTTGTTTTTGACATGTTAGAGATTGTTTTGATTATGGTAGAAGCTATTTTTTATGGTGGAAATTCATAATTAAATGTTGTTAAAGTTGAGTGGTTAACCATTCGGGAACTCATGTTAGACATGAGTCCCACATGAAAAAAATTGAGGACTGTTGAAGCCTTTATATACTAAAAGGCTTTTCTATAGACTTGATAGAAAAGCCTAAGGTATGGGGGATGCCACACGTGCGTGCTGCCCAGCCGCCCTGGCTTAGGCTTGGCCCATATTTTTAGGGGTCTCCTAATTCGGATTGGGTTTTGTTTTTCCCTAGTGGCGAGATTAAAAGAAAAAGAACCGAACCGCCGCTAGGGTTCTAGTTTTTCGTGTTTTTTTCCTTGAGAGAAAAATCTCTTCCTTTCTCCCTATCATGACTCCATAGTTTTCTGATTGAATGGGACCGGTGAACTAAGGAGACTTTTGAGGTGATTGCAGTTGGTGTGCGTCGACGGCGATTTGAGACCGTCTTATCCTGCAAGGAGAGTCACTTTACCCATCATACCGAGTGGGGCAAAAACTTCTTGAAGGCAAACCAGTATTGATCTGGTGATTTGGTCAGTGTTTTTGTCCATTGTGTCGCAGCTTGTCCAAAGGAGTGCTGGCACCGGGTACGTTCTAGCAGAACCGCGAGCAAGTCTCTCAGGTCCATTATTGACTTATCTATTAAGTTTGAATTCTGTCTAGTTACTTTATGTTTGGACTGTTTGGCCTTGCCAACTTTATTGATATTTGATAATTGTATTTGTTAGAGCCCTGGTCGAGTATAGGCGGTGCTTGTTCAATTCACTTGAGTTGTTTATCTATGCTCGTAGGTACCCTGTGTCTAACAATGGTTAGACAAGGGAATGGTCCTCTTCAATTTTTAAGATACAAGATATCTTCTAATATTTTAATATGTTTAAGATATTTCATTGTGTAACAATTTAAAGTTTATAATTCAAACACGTTATCTTTTTTTTTTTCCTTTTGAGGAGTTTATTTCAGTAACTATCTGATAGTTATCTGATTTAGTGGAAATTATTTTTTAATCTCAACCGTTAAATACAATTCTTACTGACGTAGTATTTGTTTTATTGAAAGAGTATTGAAAATCCTTCAGCATTATAAACACTAGAGACGAGTTTAATTTGCCCGTTAGGCAGAGATGGCAAAAATGAAAATTTTTATGTAATTAAGAAAAAATAAAATATGAATAGAAAAATACAAAAAAAAAAAAAGAAAGGAAAGTTGTGACATGAAAATTATCTCACTTCTACATTTCTGATTCTTATTTTGAATTACATCTCACAGGGGTAGTTCATACCTGGGCTGCAATTATCATGGGCATAATATCAGGAAGTGTTCCATGGTACACAATGATGATTCTTCATTACAAGGTCAAGCTGTTAAGGCTTGTGGACGACACCTTCGCTGTCTTCCACACCCACGCCCTAGCCGGAAGCTTAGGCGGCATTCTCACCGGCATTTTTGCTGTGCCAAAACTCTGCCGGATCCTTTTCAATGTTCCTGACTGGGAAAAGTACATAGGCTTAGCATACGGCCTACAGAATGGCAGAACTTCAGCTGGACTGAAACAAATGGGGATTCAACTTGCAGGACAAGGTTTTATCGTATGTCTCAATGTTTTGGTGACAAGTATCATTTGCTTATTCATTAAGCTGATTGTTCCACTTAGATTAAACGAGGAAGAAATTGAGATTGGAGATGATGCTGTTCATGGTGAAGAAGCATATGCATTATGGGGTGACGGAGAAAAGTTCGAAAATTATAAGACTAATTCGATATACGATGCAGATGAGTATCCATCAATAATGTCGAAGGCATCGATGATGTCTCTATCAAAAACTCCTGGTGGCGACCTGCAAATGGTATGAGAAGATTTATACTAGAACTGTGCTGCAAATGGTTTCCGCTGTTGTTTGTTCTTCGGGAGATATTAGGTGGAGAATTTGAAAGCTCACGGTTTGTAGAAATAAACTTGAATTACTGATAAAATTTCATTGGCATTGTTATATTGTGGTAATTGTTTACCACTTAGCTACCACTGGCCATGCATACATACCGCTAATCACATTCCCTACGTACATTGCATAATTGAAGTTCCATTAGAGTTTAGCATTCGGTGATCATCATGCACGTACTTTATTGCTGCTGCTTCTGTGGCAAACTCAAAATAGGATATGGATGACCAAAGAATGAAGATAACGGATAACCTAACTTGGAGAATGGCTAAGTAATACGCAAAGTGGTCATCACCAAAACCCGGCTAACCCGATAGCCATACACGAAGGAAGAGATGCATCGCACTGTCTACTAAAAAGGCACCAAGCACCGTATTTTGCATCTAGGGTGCCTTGAGGTCATATATGCAACTGGAAAAGATGCTATCCTTCGTGGAAATCAGAGTATCGGTATTTGGATAATACTTCAAAAATTTTTAAATTAACTTAATTAGTATTTTGCTAAACTAGCAAAGAGTGATTTTAGCCGTGATTTGCTATCCCATCTTCAACATTTTCATGATCTCCCTAACTATACTAACTTCGAATTATCTCTTAGTTAAGATTTTTTTTTTATTTCCCTTATCGTTTATTTATTTGTAAAATGCCTGTAAGTACATGGTAGTTCAAGGATGATTATTATCAAACAAAGCAAAAAGGACTACTCTTTAGCCTTGTTTTTTTTTCTTTTTCTTTTTTGTGTATTTAATCTTCTCCACTTAATTATAATCATATTTCATTGTTCATGTTCCATTTTCTGAAGTGAAGGCCTCTTTTATCTTAGGATACACATTACAAGAAATAGTGTTATTTGCAACAGCAATATCGGTCTTTGAATTATAATCAATGATTGATTAGTGATCGAATAGCAGAAGTCGTTATTTAAATGGTCGCTAAACTAAATGTCATTCACTAATTCATGATTGATTAACCATCACTAATTTGTTGGTAATTAAAAATAAAAAACAATTATATTTGAAAATTTGTGCAACATGTATGTTGCGGTTGCTGAATTTGCAGTCGGTAATCAGTCACTGATTTGCAAGTAAAACCTGTCAGTTGCTAAGTTATGGGGAATTAGCAACCAAATGCCGTTGGTCGTTAATAATTTTGATTTTTTTAAAAAAAATTAACAAATTTAGCCTATTATCATATATTTTTATGCACTCACAACCAAAATTATCTAAAGCAAGTGTATCATAATTAATGAATTTAACAAATCATAAAATACATCAATTTATAGTTAAACTACATTAAATTAATAACATCCGAAGTATGATGTTTGAAAATTACAACATATTTCAAATATATCAATAAAAAAAATGTACAAAAAATAAAAAAATATTACTAAGAGTGACTACATGTTTCATCATCAGTATCACTATGAGTGTCAGCATTATCTGAGTTTGGGTGGAGTTGCTAAGATGTAGTGTTGGAGGTTCTTGTAACCCCATATGCTGATAGAGATCTTTCATTTACTCTTGTAGTTGGATAATATACTAATCCTTCTTTTGTTTTTCTTTTTTCAAATTTCTTTTCTACCTTTTGTATCTTCTTGTCCACCTACGCCTAGGTTGGTGTAACACCCCACATTTTTACCTTGTCGTAGTGGGCCGGGCTTAGGCGGGATGTCGCCCCGTCTGAAGTCTCAGACTATGGGTTTTTATAACGATGTAAACTTATAGTCAGTAGGTAGAGTCGAAACTTAAATAAATAAAGGAAACATGCTCTTTATTTATGTAACATATGAGTCATGATAGGTACATTGTCATAGTTCCCAAAATACATAAGCTAAATCATCTCATAGCCTATATACAATGTTCCCTTCAAAAGATTAGCTATCCAGTGTTAGAGAAGAAGTCTGGGTAGTACCATTGTTAGTTTTCAGCTCCAATCCTAAAAAAAAAAAAACATACGTGTGAGTGGTATACTTAATGAGTCCTGTGTGTGCCAGTGTTTTGCTTAGAAGAGAAAGTTGGCTTTCATTTTCTTTACTGAAATAAATTTCGCAATAGGAAAAAGACAGTAATTGATAAATTTAAATTCAATTTATCAAGTACTTTCGTAAAACAATGGCTTCCAAACACATGACCCATAATTCAATAAATGCGGGTTCTTCCCCAATTAGAAGTACGACCCGCGTGCAAAGTTCAAAGAACTTCACCTTCGGCAACACGGTCTCTTGTGCCAGGACCTGCGCCTTACAGCACGTCACCCGTGTTATGCTGGAAGGGTGAGCAGCATACCAATGTACCTCACCGTATACTTAGGGATCTTTTACTTGTCACTATAAGCCAGGGGTCTCAATCCTGACGTCAATCACCATCGAGGTGGAAAGGAGTTGAACACACCGAGTGTCCCCGCTCAGTCTTATGCGAACAACCCACCAATCATAATCAATAGGCAATTGCCGGGCTCACAACGGCTAGTCAGGGACGACTCATCACAATATCCTGTCGCCCTGTTTGGAGTAAGACAATCCCCGAACCGATCGGGTTATTTGGGGTCGTCTACCTCTAACATGGGCTAGTACAAAGATCAAAGTCCTTGCCGAGTACTCAACGTCACCATCGATTCACATATTCAATATACTCCTTTGAAAGGAATCTGCTCTCCCTGAAGGGAATTCAAAACAACTCATTCTTGGGGCCAAACATCATTTTATAAAACTTTTTACATCACCCGAGTGGGTATTTTCAAGAGCTAGAAAAATTGTATAAATTTCATCTTGGAAGCCATTAAGCATAAAGAAAGATTATTTTAAGCGTAAAGAAAGCTCATTGAAACATTTCGTTCATCTCGGAAGTCTTTAAGCATAAAGGAAGCTCATTGAAACATTTCGTAAATATCAATTAGACTGGATTCATAGGCTTCAATCATATCAAGAAGACATAGTTTATATCAGAGAAACATTAAACTTTGTCAAAAAAACACATAGCAAATGGTAGTTTTAAAATCAAGGGACTCACCTTGTATATTAAGTCGAAGTTGCACTTGTATAGACTTAAAAGGTGTTCTCTCGACTTGATTCACCTACACCATTGGTATATCCCTTTGTCATTACTCAATGGTTTCAAATACTTAAGGGTTTGAATAAGGTTTCTATAATTTTCTTAAAGAAATAAATGAATTAATACTTTGGATGGTTTTCTGGTTTTACAGCTTTACCACCCACCACCATTCTTTACACAACTTATTCAATATAGGTCCAAATAAGGTGAGGCTACTTCCATAATATTCCTAAGATGCCCCTTTATCAATTCCAGGTCATGATTCAAGCAAACTCCATCCCATTTTGTACAGTTTTTCCGTTAATTCCATTGTTCCGAGTTTGGAGTTCAGTTTCGTCACTTTCCAGTACTTTATACATATCTCCTCCAATTCAGGTCCAAACGAGGTGCAACCACTTCCTAAATACTACTAGGACGTTTCTATATCAATTTCAGGTCATGGCGTATTCAAAACTCTCTCCATTTCATTCATTTTTCCAGCTAAACTTGCTGCTCCGAGTTGGTGGTTCAGAATTATAGTTTAGGAACCCAACTTGTTTTAACTTATTCCCCTAGTTTCTTCAACATACCCTACCTTATTTAAACCCTTCAATACTTCATTTAGCATCCCAATATTAGTATTCTAATAGGTTTTCATATCTAGCACTTCTCTTTTATCCAAATGAATTAATTATTCTAAGCTTACCAAACCAGTAAATTTTGGTAGCTTTCATTATTCTTGCTTTTTCTGATCTCTTAGTCATCCAAACCCACACCACCTGATTCAAATCCTTTTTAACTAGTCTAGAACATGCTTAGGATTATTTATGCTCAATTTCTAGTCATCTTTACTCAGATTTCCTTTGATAT
The DNA here is from genome assembly GCA_026120185.1 of Voacanga thouarsii. NCBI lineage: Eukaryota > Viridiplantae > Streptophyta > Magnoliopsida > Gentianales > Apocynaceae > Voacanga > Voacanga thouarsii. Next base: position 24,574 of record JANUWF010000563.1, on the reverse strand, counting down.
TTCCAAACAACACAAACTGGTTATTTTGTTACTAGCTCTTCTAGTTTCCTTATTATTTCTATCTTCTTCCTTTCCAGATTTTCAGCAAACCATCATTCCAAAATACATTAAATGAACTGAAAATCATCCCTAATTCATCACTCATCCAACCGGTTAATCAACTTCCATCACAAAATCAAAATATTTTTATTATTTAACATTCACATACAAATTGCTTCCAACTTCTAGTATCATTCTTTTAGCTTTTGAGAAGTGATCCCTTACCTTTCCAAGATGAAGGCAAAGCTGTAACTCTCCTCCTTTCCTTCCTTTTCCTTTCCACTTCTTTGCTGCCGGTTCTTCTCTCCTTTTTCTTGCTGCCGAAAATCTCTCTCTCTCTCTTAGTCTTTCTTTTTGTTTTCCTTTCCTCTCTTCACTTTTCTGTTTTTCTTCTCTCCTCCTAGCTTTCTCTCTTGGCCAAAATCCTCCCCTCTTGCTCCTATTTATATAGCTTGCTTCACTTGGTCTTATTTTAGTCTTAGTAAAAGATCTAGGGTGAATTGGCAATTTTAGAAGTCTTGAGACTCCTCAAGGATTTTCAAGAGAGTTGTGGATTGCCCTAGAAAGTTGTAGGTGTTAGGGATATGCCCTAGAGTCAATTTGTACTTATACTATTGTCGTTATATTTTATATAATAATATGAGGTTTTTCTTTCCATGAATAGTGCATTTTATTTTCTGGCCATCAAGTACGTGACTTGATAGAAAAACCCCACAATAAATACAATGACTATTCTAAAACCTGGCACTGATTGATTATTATTATTGAAACAATAATAAATTAAGATTAGTATGTTTGTGACTTGATGGCTATGTTCTACTGGTCATGGATATTTGTGATATCGAGCCAAAACATAAATAAATATTAGAGAACATTGTATTGGACATGACCCACTGTGAGAATACTTCATGGAACATGTCATAAGAACTTTCCAGCCATAATGATATTAAAAGTCCTTCGACCTCAATTCATCATAGTTTCCTACTTGATAAATTCTATATTTTGACGTTGTCTAAAGTTGTCTTTAACCAGATAATAAATTAGACTACTGTTGGATATAGAATAAATTAATGAGAGGAATAAGAATGATAGTGAAGGAATTTGTCCATCTCAATTATGGGAGAGATATCCATGGGCTCCTTGATAAGTTAGACTGTTAAAATGCATAGCCGTGCTGAAATATATCAATCGAAGATATTGATATCATTTGTTTGAACAGTCTACTATAAAATCAAGAAATAATTGATTAAGCTTAATAAGGATGACATACTCCGTGCCTTATGCTTAATCTGGATATCGTGTGACAAAAGGACTAAATATAAAATTATGGTTTGGTTCAAAGAGATCATCGATCTTCATTTAACCTGGATAGTTATAATGTTTTGCTAGAAACCGCTTATAACTTGTGTGCCATTTAAATATGATTTGGGCATACTGCTAGTGTTAAATGAACCTATAAGGTCACACAATAAGCAAACTTGTTAGGTTATTTTTCTGGTAACTAGATTTGATGAATTTGGAAATATGTCTAAGTTAATCGAATTTAGAAAATTTACCAGATACAATGACTTTGGAAATATGTCCACATTCGTTGTATCTGGATAATGTCCAGATTATAAGAATCTGACTAGGTAAATTAATTGTTTAAATAACCGAGATAATGGCAGAATCTTATCATATCAATTTTAATTTAATTTGAATTTAAATTAAAATATGATAAGATATTATTAGGGTTGGACTCTAAGAGGTTCGAGGTTTTTTAAGAACACCCTAGCCGTCTTTTCAAAAGTCTAATTTTGTTGAGAACATTCGTGTCATTCTCTACCAGAAGAAAAACCCTTTCAAACCCTAGGCGCTAGCACTCCCTGGGTGACGAGTGAGTTCGCGGTGTGTATTCAATAGAGGACGTTCGCGCACTGCAGCGTCTGGTGATCATTCGGGTTGCACGTGCAGCAGTACCATCGGAATTGAAGGATATCGATTTCACCAACCAGAGGTAATTATGCAAATCTACGATCTTCTTAATCGTTTACTTGGATCATTGGAAGGGATTCGTGGATGTTTTTTGCATTTAGGAGTCCATGAATCCTAACAGTAGGATCCTCTAGAAGTTTGAAGAAATTCTTAAAACTTCCTAGGACTAATTTATGCTTAATCAAGTTTATCTTACCCTAATCTCACTTAGCTTAATTAAGCTTAATTAGGGAAAGTCTAATAATAGTCAAATTTGGTCAAAAATGTCATGCTTGTGGACCATCTTTATTTACTTCTGTGGGCCCCTCCCTAAAATATCTTTGTGGGTCCCCTAAAATATCTTTGCATATAATATAATATAACTTAAGATGTTTATAGCATTAGGTGTAATATATGTATGCACACACACACACACACACACACACACACACACACACACACATATAATGGTAAGAATAATATAATAATTCAATATAATTATTGAATTTTAATAATACTATAATTTAATATTGGCAAGAGATTTTGGTATTAGATAATAAATAGTAATAATGGATAATAGCAATAATGAAATAAAATATATCATAAATTTTTTTTATATTTTATCTTCTCTTTTAAAAAAAAAAAAAAAACAAGTCCACCCTATGCAAGTCCTTTATATAAGACGGGTTATTACAGTTGGTGCATTCAAAGGCTAACTATGGTAATATCCATTCCAAGTGTATTCCGATCCGAGTTGAGAAGACTCGGTATCTAACCCACAACCTTAGCCATTTTTGAAGCCTCCAATAGCCTACATAGTAAAGGTCTCTCATCCTGTACAACTCCCCCCTACCAAACACTAGTGGAGCTCTACTATGAAGTTTATGACCTTAATTAATTAAATAAATCCAATTTTTTTTACATATATTAAAGAAATTACATGTAAAAGATTGATATCAAAAAATTGGATTAATATTTAAAATGTACTCAAGTGTGCTAGACTCTAGAGTCTACGAATTGCCCTTGCTTAGGCCTAGACTACTAGTACTAATGACACCACTTCCAAACTCTCAAAAAAGTAAATGCATCTCCCAACTTCTAGTGCTATAGAATTGTATAGTTTAATTAAAGAAAAATAGTATATCTAGTAAAATATATATGAATTGAGAAGTCAATTGCAATCTTAGCCACGTACTCTAGGAATGAAATTGATCCTCCGAGTGTGGTATGATTGGCGCCGACTATCACGAGAACTATCCGAATTTTTGTTAACTAGTTTAGACCGCACCCGAAAACCTTTAGACTTCCAACGTTATATAAGCTGGTCAAAAACTAGCTCGATCATCCAAGCTGGCCTCGTCCCATTTTTTCAAATATTGAACAAGGTATTTGTCATCCGTTTTACACACCTAGGCTTCTATGCCCTTTGGATGAGACCATCATACTATGAATATCATATGAAGTGTCCCTATGATTTTTAACATAAAATGTTGTTTATTTTAAAAAAAATGCAACATATGATTGATTTAAAAATTAAAATAAATATAATTGATATTTTCTATTCAATTACTTACATTAAATTTTGCAAACTATATATCTAACACCTTAGATAGGACATCTCATATAGAGAAATATGGACCACAAAATCACTCTCTAAAAATGCCAGTAATGATATAGATACAAGCTAACTAGTATGTGATATGATAATATAGAATTAAACATTATCATAATATGTAACACATAAATATTGAAATATAATTTATCTTATTTGAAGATTACTTACGTGTCACCATATGGAGTAATGCATAATCTACATTCTAATGCATAATCATGGGCAGTAGAAGTAGTTGATGATGGTACGGAAGGTAGGGTTATAGAAGGTTGGGGTACGAGATACCAATGGTGGTACTGTAGATGATAGTAGTACTATAAACATATGCAACTAATCATTGCTAGAAGCTCTACTCTCATCCTGTCTATGCCTAGAATTTTGACGCCTCATTATTCATCCTTGGTCCTATATCAAGATATCATATAATCAACAATAATAGTTAACATACAACAAATATCAATTCATGTAAAGAGCAGGTTCAAAATTTATAACAAATATATACATAGCACAAAGGAACAAAACTATGGTAGAAGTGGAAAAATTACAACTTAGCGATCTAATTTGTCTCCAATTTTATATTCAATAGCATTCTCATTATGATCATCTTCTACATCTTAATCGGGCTCATAATCCTCTTCTTGTTCACTCAAACTTTGATCCTCAACTTGAAAAATGAGTTCTTCAAAGTCTACAATCTTAGCTACACTAGATTCATCTACTAATGGACATACATCCACAAGCACCTCAATTGTAGTGATCGCATCGGCTTCATCCACATCTTGTTGGTAAGTATTGTCAACTACCGATGCATCCACAACATGGTATGCCTTAGATTTACATATTACCTATTAATTGCTCTTTACTATTTTGCATTCCCCTAATCATGGTGTTAAACACATTATCAAATAAATTTTACATATTCTACATCATATCTTTATTATATTGTATCATATTTGTTTTCCAATATGGCGAGATCTCAAAATATATTGTGTTTTGCCCAGTTATGGTATTGACCTCTACCTTCTACCTTTGTAAGCTAGGATGTAATTCCCGTGATTTTGGGAAGAATTTGAATTGCATCCCACATTTGATCCCCGCTTAGGCATGGTGAAGGTAATGATTGTTCTACACCTCTATCAGTTCTAAAAGACTCGCAATCTCTTCTGAAATAATGTTCAAGTGGTAAGAATTGTATATGATAATAGAACCACAATTGTTTACCTTTAGATGGTAACTGGAAAGACTTTGCATGTTCCATACAATACAAATATTCCAGGACACCCACGTAGCATCTCATATGTAGGAAAGTCACTAAAAGTTAACTGGAGTGCAACAGCAATTGAAAGTTTTATTTCCTAGAAATATCATATGTACAGATCTGTTAGGATGTATGCTCTCTTTAGACTAGGTTTCGATATATTTTTGACTTGTATTAAAAAAAGTATTTTTCTCAGAAATTATTTGTGAAATCTTCTTTAAATTTGTGCACAACTTTCATTGGAAATGAACCCATTGTGTTTAAGTAAATAGTTTATGTGAATGGAGGTCTTTCACAGTAAGGTATGAACTATGTGATACTTAATACATAAACTACTGTTATTAATCGGATGATGAGAATGGGAATCTTATCATGATAAGATTATTGTTTTATGAATTCTAAATAGGGAATGACTTACCTTTAGCCAATAAATAATCTTCTCATTTTATAACACAATCGTATTTTGAATACATAGAATAGGGCTTAGAGTAGTAGTTTCTAAAAGTACTATGTAATAGAAACATATACTACTACTGCTACAACGTGAACTTGTACTCTACAGCTTGAGTATAAGTTGGTGGTCTGACAAAATTGGAAGTGTATGCTTTGATATACTATAGTTGCGGTTCTTTAGAAGGACCAATATACTTGTATATTGGGTATATGTAACTAGTTAGTCAAGACAGACTTGTACAAGATAGTGTCTACACTATATCGCCCCTTGTGGTTGTCCGAATGATCTAATTATATAAGGCCTTGGGGAACATGACTTGGATATTAGCTTTACAGTAGCTCCTTTGGAAAGAGAAAGTATTCCAAGAAGTTGTGGATCATTGGACTAGAAGCATATGGATGGTAGATGTCTTTTAGAGAAGTGTTAGTACACTATTTCCTCTCTAAATGCACGGTTGTGAGTAGAGGGGCATTTTAGTCATTTCACTCGTAGGTTGAAGACATAGATAACACATCATTGTCCTAGGGTCCAATATTTTCTTATGGTAATATTAGAAAATATTTAAAATATAAAATACAACTATTTATATAGCAAGGATTTTTTTATCATTTTAGTAGTCAAGGCGATGTGTCTTTTTGGTCCTCGGAATAACCCGTAAGTCCTAATTATTTTTAAGTCGAGGAAATGGTCTCAACAAAAGGGATTTTATTTTATTCAAGAAGTCTAATTTATTTCCGGACTGGAATAAAATAAAAGAATGGGAGAAATTAAATTTATTATCTAGTTTAATTGGTTAATTAATTATTCGGGGCCTAAGCCCAAATTGAATAATTAAAAAATTAACCCGGGCTTAAACTAATTAATTAAAAGGCTTAAATAATTATTCTAATTCATTTGGGTCTCATTAATTATTTATTGAATTATTTTAATAGGCCCAGTAAATAAATAATTAATGGTTATTATTTTGGACTCGTTGGGTCCAAGAAAAATAATAAATTATTAATGGTTCAATAGCTCGAACTAAAAGGGTTTTTTTTTAACACATGGAATAGAAGAGTTTAGGCTAAGCCAAACTTTTTTGTTGATAGCTTTCGGGAGTTTTAAAATATCAAAACCCCGGTGATAAGTTATCGAGTGAGATGAGGAAACCCCCCCCCTCCCCGTGGTTCCATTCTCTTGGAAAAAACATACAAAGAAAGGAAAGGAAAAAAACCTTTAGCATTCTGCTTCTTCTTTTGCTCTCGTTCTTTTCTTTTCTACTTCTTGCGCTTCTTAATTAATAACGAGAGATCAAGAAGTGCCTGAGACAATGGATTTCCTCACCTAAGTTGTTTCACCAACAAGTGTTTAGGCGATGGAATATTCTGAGCTCTCAAAAGCCTTAGCATTCATGCCCCAGAAAGAGTAGACGCATTGTCAAATTTGATCTAGAGGCATCTTCCAGTCGAAAATAGTGTTAAAATGGCAAGGTTCTTTTTTTTTTTTTTTTTTTTTTGCCTTCCACTACGCCTTGTTGGTATTTTTCTGGTTTTGTTTATAGCATGCATGGCTTCTGTTCATCGTTCATATCATCAAGTGGTATCAGAGTATAATGTTTTGAAAGGAGTAGGATTGATGCATGCTAGTTAATAAAATTGGCAATACTAATTTTAATGAGATCCCTCACTATTTTGGTATGGGTAGATCGTATGTACACCTCACTGTTGAGGTATAGGATCCTCTGTAAGAATTTTTTATACTATGATTAGCTATTGAGTAAACCCATTTTGAAAGGGTATAGGTGGTTGTGGTGTTTATTTTTGATGAAAAATGTAACAAGAAATTGCCTTAGTTCGATCACAAAGAGCATTCTGGAAAATTGCAGACGAAAATCAGCGAAAGAAAAAGGTTCGAGGAAGACGAACCGAGACGCCAAGCCCAGCCGTCAAGCTAAGCCGAGCCATGGCTCAATTTGCCTGGACCTAAGGCAATGCCTAGGCCAGTTGTGGCTCGCAGCCGCAGCCTGGCCCAGGCGCGCCTCTGCTCAGCCACGTGAACCAGGATATAGAGAGCATCCTGCCTAGGATGCTTCCCGAGGCTTTGCTGGGGTTACCGCGAACCGTGGCCTATGGGTCCCTGATCCTATGCAACAGGTGCATAAGACTATGGGAAAAAATATTGTTTTTTCGTTTTTGGATTTTGATCCCATACTCGGTGAAGTTATTATTTTTGCCATAGTTAATATTCTTTGAATATTTTGCATAAAAAATAATAGTAAAGGGTTTTATGATTAAATAATATCATTAATTAATTTAATTATTATATTTAATTTTATTATTTGGACACTTAGAATTAAAAATAGAAAAGCATAAAAACGTTTACAGTTTTCTAGCGTGCTATTTATTTTAAGTCCTATGTGCACGTTTTCTCAAAGATCAAAGTCTTTGGAAAATTTTATTTGACAAGAAAAAATATTTTTCTTTAATTAAATGGTTATTTTAACTTAAACAAAAATTAATCCTTAGTTATTTTCTCAAAGGTTTTTTATCCTTGACATAGAAAATATTTTAGATTTAGAAATTTTTGTAAGTTAAAATGAAAAACCATTTTAATTCATTTTAGCAAATGAAAAATTATTTTTGTCAAATAAAACCTTGAGATCAAAATCTCTAGGAATTTTAAATGGAAAAATTTTGAAATTATTAAGTTTTTAACTTAAATAAAATTAATCCATAAGAAAAAATCTCTCAAAGGATATAAGCCTTGACATAGAATTTTTTTATAGATTTAAATATTTTTATTTTAAGTTAAAAGAGAATTTAATTGAAAATTTTCAAATGATATTTTTTGAAGAAAACCCTTATTTAAAAAACTAAGTGGGAGAGGGGTTCCAATGGCCCACAGCTTCCATCACGATCCTCATTAGAGATTGTGAGTTTTGTCGCGTCACCCTAGGAGTGAACTCGTATAGGATGGAGATGCCACAAGGATTTAGAGTTAATGGAATGATGTAATTAATAACTCGGGACATGTACTATGATCAGCCAGCCTACGTAGGAGGTTGTAGTGCATGGTATGTCCATATGAAATGAGAAGAAATGGCCATCCCTCGATGGAGTTGTCTTCTAGATCATTACCTAGAAGAGAAATTAATTTGTGATGGTTAACACACTTAGCTTAGGAAACTGTTAATCTTCTCAAGAAGCTATGTCAATTTTTCTAAGAGCTAAATTAATCATTTTAAAGATAATAGTAATAAGGTTAGTTATTATCAATTTAATATGAGGATAAAGTGCACAAAAATGATTTTTTTTTTCACAATATTGATAATTTCTTTTATTTTTCAAAATTTTAGAAATGGTTGGTGGAGGTTCTTTCAGTCCATTAGCCGTTATTCTCCGCGAGAATAAGCTAAGGGTCCAAACTCTGTGGACTGAAAAAGGAACTTGGACATAATACTCACAACTGAGGAGTATAATTATTTCCTTTGCGAGACTTGCCCTGTAATCAGGGAGGGTTCCACCGCTGAAGAGCGTGAGGCTGAAAAGGCATAACAAAAGGCTGACGAGATGGCTCGATGCTATATGCTAGCCTCCATGTCGAATGTGCTTCATTCCAAACATGAGCACATGGTAACTACATATGACATAAGCACATCACTAGCCACAATGTTCACGGATAAGAGCTGGCCCACAAGGCAGGAAGCTCTTCAAATAATAATAAACACCAAGATAGTTGAGAGAGCATTAGTCAGAGAGCATATGTTTGAAATGATTGCTACTTTTGAGGAAGTAGAAGTCTTTGGAACTGTCATTTACCCTGAGAGCCAAGTGGACATGGTTCTCGAATCTCTGTAGGATCTTTTACTCAGTTCAAGTTAAATTACAACATGAACAAGTTAAACATGAGTTTAACGGAGTTGATGAAGGAGCTCTAGGGGTCAGAGAAGGTCATGAAGCCACAAGTTAGGGCTATAATGGCTTCTTCTTCAAGAACATGGCCTAAGCCCAGAAAGTTCAAGAAGAAGAAAGAGGATGCAGTGCACTAGCCCAAGTCCTAGTTCCAAGATAAACCTAAGGGCAAATGCTTCAAATGTGAGAAAAAGGGACACTGAAAAAAGGAGTATCCAGATCTTCATGCCAAGAAAAATCCCATAAGTAATGTTTTCTATCTAAAGTCTATATCAATAACTGGATAAACTTCCACTTGGATTATTGATTTAGGAGTTATTGATCACATCTGTAACTTCTTGTAGGGGTTTAGAAAGATTAGAAGACTTCAGAAGGGCAAACATAGACTATGCGTGAGAAATAGAGCACAAGTTTGGGCTCTTGCAGTAGGAGAACTGGAACTTACTTTTAATTGTAATAGAATAGTTTTTTTGAAGGATGTTTTATTTGTTCTTGGTTTTAGATAAAATTTGATTTCAGTTGCAAAACTAATAAATCAAGAATATTTTATTTCATTCCATTTTGGTATAACTATTAGTAGAAATGGAAAAGTAATATGTACTAGCACATGTATGAAAATTTATTCTTCATTAATCCTATTAACAATCAATTGAATAACGCTCAGTTTGAACATTTAAATAGGAAGAGAAAGACCAATGTCAATGACTCATATATTTGGCATCTAAGGTTGGGTCACATTAACTTAACCAGAATTCAGAGGTTAATCCATGATAGACCTTTAGGCTTATTGAGATTAGAAAGTTGGCCTCAGTATGAATCTTGTCTTATGGGAAAGATGACCGAAAGGTCATTTACCCTAAAGGCAGATAGGGCTAAGGTAACTTTGAGTCTTGTTTACACTAATGTGTGTGGTCCTTTACCTACACCAGCAAGATGGGGGTTTAAGTACTTCATCATTTTCACATATGATTGTGCAAGCCACAAGGTATGGTTATGTTTATCTGATGAGATGCAAGTCTAACCAATTTTTCCTACAAACTCCCAAATTCCAATTCAACTCTACTCCTTTCAACCATAAATAAATAACAATAATATTAATTAATAGTGATTATTAAAATGAAACAATTTAATTAATTAAAAATATTCATTATACATTAAGTTATAGTTCTCAAGTTTGAAGTATAGCAAAAAAATAAGTTATAAAAAAAACCCCCAAAGAGAAAGAAACCAAACCTTTTTTTCTCACAATGGAGAGCTTTACAGTGCACAAAACAGAAAACAACAAATCTAGAAATTTGTAACGTAAACATATAATTACGCGAATAAAACATCTAAACAAACACATAGCACATTGTACCATAAATAGCACATTCAGACACGTTAGTCTTTGCCCATAAACAATGGCTGGAGCATAAGCAACTTTTGCATATGCAGTTACAAAATAGGAAGTCCATGTTGCAAACACCTTTTTGTGCTTAGCTAAAATTACTTCCCCTAAACTTTATGGATGTAGATGTGAGTTGTAGGAAATTTCAACACAGTTGGGCTGAATTTCAACATTGTAGCACATAATTGGGCTGAAATTTCAAGCCAGATTTTTGTTTCCCAACGGGCCAAGACCATGTAGGAAATGTTTTGTCAGCTTCCATTTTGCAACACAATTTTCCCTTTTCCCTCTCTTGTGTAAAAAGTCAGGGATGAGGAAAGAGACTTGAAAATATTCTAAGAAGCACAAATATTGTTCTTCTTCTACATAAAGATCACAAGAGAGTGAAATAACAATGAAAAATGCATAATACGTTCCATAACTTGAAAGACAATGGAATTCTTCTACTAAAAGTCTAATAACTTACTTGCAAAATTTCAAAATTCATTTTTATTTAGAATTATCTTTCTCCATAAATGACGAACACCTAGACATAAAAAAAAAAAAAAGAACTAAGTGAAAAGAAATTTAACCAAAAGATTTAGGAAATCATCCAATACAATAAATAACATACACGTTAATAACAAAAAATGTTTTCCCTTGACTGTAGCTCAATAACCTACACATTAAATATCCCCAGAAGGCTTATGGCTCCTTCCAAATCAAAGGGCTAAGGCTATAAAATTACAGATAAGAGGAAGTCACAATCAACATAAGCAATACCAATTACCTAGTGACCTGACACCAAGATTTCTAAGGAAACTATAAAATAGTTTAGATCGTCATCCACATATTTCCTTAAAGGTAAGCCTAGGCCAAAAGTCTTATCTTTCATAAATGTGAAACATTCAAACATACATCAAGTTTATAGTTGGCGGCAATAGTACTAACCTCTAATCAGATGCCTTAGATCGGTGGTGGCTGTGGTAGTGGTGGCAATGGCAGTGGTTCAGTGGTGGAGAATCGAAGAGGTTGAAGATGAAGAGTGAGAGCCTTAGATCAGTGGTGGCTGGCTTGAAATCGGGGTATGTGTTGCCATGGGCGTGGGTCACGTGGCCGCGTGGGCAGTGTTAGTGTCTTTGTCGGTGGTGGCGGAGAATTGAAGAGGTTGAGGTTGAAGATGAAGAGTGAAACGGCTCGTGTCTTTGTGTGTGTTATGTGTGGCTGCTACTGCTATAGTGGGTTAGCTAGGGTAAGACTCAAAATAAACCCATAACATAATATTTTATATATAATATAATATATATTTTATATTTTACATAATATAATATAATTTATTAAATGAGTAATCGGATAATCAGGTATAGGTAATATAGTTCCATACCCAGACCCGATTATATATAGTAAATGGGTAAGTGGGTCGGGTAAGAAAATAGGTGTATAAATGGGTCTGGTACGAGTCTGGGTACGGGTATACTCGACCCATTGATAGCCCTGGTACAAGGTATTGTTATGTTTATTTGATGAGATGCAAGTCTAACTCTTTTGACAAGTTCAAAGGGGTTAAGGCTGCAATGGAGCGTCAGAAAGGTAAACTAATCAAAACCTTGTGATTGAATCGTGGTGAAGAATACCTCTTTGGTGAATTCAAGGATTACATGGTACATCATGAGATAGTGTCCCAACTTTCTATGCCAGGGACACCCTAGCAGAATGGAGTAGTTGAGAGAAGGAATATGACACTGATGGAAGTCCAAAACATGATGTCTCATGTTACTTTTCCAATATCTTTTTGGGGATATGCCCTAGTAACAACGGCATATATTCTAAACTTGGTGCCTTCTAAGTCAGCACCTAGGACACCCTATGAGATATGGATTAGGCATAAGCCAAGTCTAAATCATCTCAAGATATAGGTTGGTCCAACTTATGTACTGATCAAGGGAGACAAGTTAGAATGAAAATCAGAATTATGCTATTTTGTTGAATATCCAAAAGGCACAAAGGGTGGTTGCTTTTATCATTCCAAGGAGCAAAAAGTACTTGTGAGTACTAATGCTAGATACTTGGAGGATGATCAAAGTACATCCATTAAAGGTTCAACAAGGTTGAAACTAGAAACGAAGTTATCTTCTTAATCAACTTCTCTTAACCCGATTATAGAAAAAGAAGAGGTACTACCTCAGGAACCCGTATAAATAAAGTCTCGTTGTAGTGGTAGAATATCTAGAGTTCCAAAAAGATGGATTGGAGAGGTTTTTGACCTAGTTTCTGACTATTAGGAATAAGATTCCACTATATATGAGGAGGCTATTGCTGATGCCGATGCAAACCTATGGCATGAAGCAATGAAAGCCGAGATTAAGTCTATGTACTTCAATCAAGTTTGGGATCGTGTAGCTTTACCCGAAAGGATAAAACCTATTGGGTGTAAATGGGTGTACAAGAGGATGAGGGGAGCGGATGGGAAGGTGGAAACCTTCAAAGCTAAACTTGTGGCAAAAGGGTATATTCAGAAAGAAGGGATCGATTATGAGGAAACCTTTTCTTCCGTAGCCATGCATAAGTCCATCTATATCCTCCTTGCCATCGCATGTCATTATGCCTACGAGATATGGCAAATGGATGTCAAGACGGCATTTTTAAATAGCCATCTTAGTGAAGACATCTATATGTCCCAACTAGAAGATTTTATTGCTAAAGGCCAAGAGCATATAGTTTGTAAACTTAAGAAATTCATTTATGGACTTAAGCAAGCATCCAGAGTATGGAGCATTCATTTTGATGAGATTGTAAAATCTTACGGTTTCATTCAAAACGAGGATGAACTATGTGTGTATAGGAAACTAGGAGGTATAAATGTGGTTTTTCTTGTACTGTATGTGGATGACATTCTATTCATTGGAAATAATGTAGGGACACTATCATCTACTATGGTTTTGCTATCTAATCAATTTAGTATGAAGGATTTAGTGTTAGAGAGTATGCCCTCAAAAACTATGTATTCTGTGTAAACATATTACAACAAAATGTTTATTCATTTAATTTAGTTTGTTTCTTATATTATTACATATTTAAGGTCCAAGTATAAGAAGTAATGGTTTATATGTTAGGTCGTTCTTTATAGTAAGGTATAGACCATAGGTACATGTCATACAAGTAAACTTGAGTTCTTAGTCGTTTGATGGAACTGGGCATTTCATCAAGGTAAAACTATTATGCCTTGAGTTCCAATGGGAAATAGTTTACCTTGAATCAGTGAGTAGTTCACTTACATTATTGGCATAAGCATATTTCGAATACATAAAACTAGACCTGTTGTAGTGGTCTCTCTAAAAGTACTATAATTATAGAGACTAGACTATTACTGCTACAATATGGATGGATACTTTCATACTTGAGTATGAGTTAGTGGTCTGGCAATGTTAGGGTTTTATACTTTGATGTATGTTGGGTGAGATTTCTTTTGTGAGATCAATATCCTTGTATGTTGGGTGTATTACTCTAGGACTCATACAATAGAGTTTCTATGTTTAACTTAGTGAAGTTAAATCACTCTCTTGTGATTGTCCAGGATAATCTAATGATCCAGGGCCCTGCGAACGTGACTCTAGAATATGTGCTTCTGGGTAGCTTCTAATAATAAGCAACTACATTTGAGTGAATCATGGATTATTAGGACTAATGATCTAAGGATAGTAGATGTCTTTGAGATGGGTGTTAGTACATTTATCCTGTCTCATTGATACGTGTTATATAGAGGGGTTTTTCTGTCATTTCACCTGTAGATCGAAGACATTGCTTTAGCAATATTATTCTTGGGGTTAATATTTTCATATAGTGATAAATGGAAATATTTGAAATGGTAAAAGTCCAGCTATTTAATAGCAAAGGCATTTTGATCATTTTAGTAGCTATGAATAATATATCTCTTGGTCTCCGAAGTAGCTCAAGTTATCTTGATGTTGTTTAGACACAATACTGAGCTTAATGGATAATTATGTGGAAGAGAATAAAATTTATTCAAAGAGTTCAATTAGAATTAATTAATTAGTCTTGGATTTTTGTAAGGCCCAAAAAGATAATTAATTAATTAAGAGAATTGGGCTTAGAATAAATTAATTAATTGGGCTGATATATATTGACATATATTAAGAGTCCAACTGGAATTAATTAATTAGTCTTGGATATTTAATGAAGCCCAAAAAAGATAATTAATTAATTAAGAGGATTAGGCCAGTCTTGGACTGATTTATGAGCACAAAACCAAACCCATTAGGACTTGAGGAAGCCCTAATGGCTGGACTGAAATTAAAAGGAAAGGAATAACAAAATAATGACATTTTTTTTCTTCACTCTCTGGTATGTCATCTCTTCCTCTCTCTCTGTTCCACGTTCTTCTCTTCTTTCTCTCTCTTGGAGAGTATCTTGATTATCCAAAGAAGGAGCTTTCACCAAACTAATCCAAAAGAAAGGTAGAGTCATATTCCGGAAGATGAAGAGAGTAAGCTTAAAGACGCTTGATGCGTAGGAGTAGAAGATTGACGAGAGTGCCGGTCGAATCACTTGCGCCTTCTTTTCCCCTTCCAACGCAAGTTCTAATATAACCCATCCCCTCGTTGGTTAATCTGCAACCAATCAAGAAAAGTAAGTACTCTCTCCTAGATGTGGCTCGAAAAATAGAAAAAATTTTCCACTGTGCTTTCTTTGATGTTTTCAATTTTAATCCTTCACTTGGGTGAAATTAGTTACATTCTCAAAATAAAACTTCTTAGAAATAGGAAGTAGAGAATGTTAGGTTTATCCCAAGTTACATACAATGACAAAATGCTGGACTAAGTTCATCATGGACTCATGCAAGGGGACATTGATTCCTTGCAGATATGGGTTGTCTTTTTCTTCAAAGGATTGTCTAAAGTCTCAAGAAGAAAAAGATAGAACGAGTAGGATTCCCTATGCTTTAGCGTGGAAAGTCTCATTTATACCATGCTGTGTACTAAGTTAGATATCTGCTTTATCGTAAGTTTAGTTAGTAGATATCAGTCAAACCCCCTGGAGGTTCATTTGAAGGTTGTAAAGTATATTCTCAAGTATCTTAAAGGTACGAGGGATTATATGCTAGTTTACAGGGCTGATGACTTGGTTCCTACAGGATACACGAACTCAGACTTCTAGGAGGATAAAGGTGAGAGAAAATTTACTAGTGAACATGTCTTCACCTTGTCTAGAAGAGCCATTTCATGGAGGAGTATTAAGTAATCTTGCATTGCTGACTCAATCATGGAAGCTGAGTATATGATAGTTTTGGAGGTATCCAAGGAAGCAGTTTAGCTTCGAAAGTTCCTTTTGGAACTTGGAGTCGTGCCACAAATAGAAAAACCTATTGTAATGTATTACGACAACACTGCTATAGTCTCACAATCTAAAGAACCTAGGAACCACATAAAAGGGAAGCACATAAGGTATTAGCTTAGATATTAGCCATAGGGTAGCTCCCTTGGAAAGCAAAAATATTCCAAGAAGTCGTGGATCATTGGAACAGAAGCCTAAGGATGGTAGATGTCTTTTAGAGAGGTGTTAATACACTCTTTCTTCTCTAAACATACGGTGGTGTGTAGAGGAATATTTTAGTCATTTTACCTATAGATCGAAGACATAGCTAAAGCAATATTGTCCTTGGAGTTAATATTTTCTTATGGTGATATTAGAAAATATTTAAAATGCAAAATGCAGCTATTTATATAGTATAGTGTATTTTGATCATTTTAGTAGCTAAGGTGATGTGTCTTTTTGATCTCGGAATAGCCTATAAGTCCTAATTATTTTTAGGTCGAGGAAATGGTCTCAATAAAAGGGATTTTATTTTATTCAAGAAGTCTAATTTATTTCTGGACTGGAATAAAATAAAAGAATAAGAGAAATTAAATTTATTATCTAGTTTAATTGATTAATTAATTATTCAGGGTCTAAGCTCAGATTGAATAATTGGAAAACTAACCTAGGCTTAAACTAGTTAATTAAAAGGCTTAAATAATTATTTTAATTTATTTGAGCTTTTTAATTATTTATTGAATTATTTTAATAGGCCTAAGAAATAAATAATTAATGATTATTATTTTGGACTCATTTGGATCCAAGAAAAATAATAAATTATTAATGGCCTAATAGCTTGAACTAAAAGAGTGTTTTTAACTCACAGAACAGAAGAGTTTAGGCTATGCCAAATCTCTTTTGTTGATAGCTTTCGGGGGTTTTGAAATATCAAAATCCCAATGACAAGTTATCAGGTGAGGTGAGAGAAAAAAAACCCCATGGTTCCATTCTCTTGGAAAAAAACATACAAAGAAAGGAAAGGAAAAAAGCCTTTAGCATTCTGCTTCTTCTTTTGCTTTCATCCTTTTCTCTTGCTCTCGTTCTTTTCTCTTCTGCTTCTTGTTCTTGTTAATTAATAACGAGAGATCAAGAAGTGCCTAAGACAGTGGATTTTCTCGCCTAAGTTGTTTCACTAACATGTGTTTAGGTAGTGGAATATTCTGAGCTTTCAAAAACCTTAGCGTTCATGCCTCAGAGGAGTAGCCACATTGCCGGATTTGATCCAGAGACATCTTCCAATTGACAAGGAGGAGCCTCAGCAGTTTTATCATCCATTCTGATACCAAAAATAGTGTTAAAATGTAAAGTTTTTTTTTTTTTGCCTTCCGCTGCGTCGTTTCTTTTTTTGGTTTTGTTTATAGCATGCATGGCTTTTGTTCGTCGTTTATATCATCACAGACACCATGCGTCCACATTGTTTTTAGTTCATCTGTAAGCGGTCGCAAATACACATCGAACTTTGCTTTAAATTCTTTGGATCAGGAATAATAACTATAAAAAATATCAAGCACTTTTCCCACATCTAGGACTACTATTACCAGCCAACAATAATACTGCTTCCCTAACATTTCGAATGGCAAAAAAACATCTATTCACAATCTAAGTCTAACATTTTGAGGCTTTACTACCAAATTATGATGTTCAATGAAAATGCAACCATGCCTCATTATCCTATGGGTGATTCATTATCTCATTTTTTGCTTGACTCTCTACACGCCATCTTAAGTTCTCTGCTATTACCCTAGATGGATAATATAACACCTCGCTACCTACGTACCCTAAAATGGATGGGGATGTCCCCCATCCAAAAGATAAGGAGTCTTTATAACAAGGTAAATAAATAACTCATCTAAAGTAATACTTCAAGTAAAACTTAAGCGTATTATAGCTCCAGTAAAACTTATATAGAGTCTCAAAATGAAAAATGACAAAACATTGTCTCTAAGCAAAACAACTACATGTAAAGTACAAGATCTTGAACTCTAACCCCAACCTTGTCAATAGTGCTCACAACCTAAAAACATGCATAAATAATGTGAGAAATAAATTTCTTAGTAATTCTTGTGTGTGAGAGTGTTCAGTTGAAATAATTTTGTGATATACATTTTTAAATACCAAAAGTGCAATTTCAATCATAATCAATAGTTTTAAACATAAGAGTGGCATTTTCAACATGCATTCTCAATAAACAACTTTATTTCAAGAAAATCAACCACTCAACAATAAAGTAGTCTATGAAACCTTACATCATAGTCCTAAGTCATGAAACTCTAAATCATGACCTTATACTGTGAAACATTACATCACAGTATAGTGGGTGATTGACCCACTGGGTGGGGATATTTCTCCTTCTCCCAAACTATTCTAACTTACCAGTTGTCTATTTCAAAGAAATACAGTCCCACTTAGAACTAGTTGCAAGCTTAGACTAGCTTGACTCCCTACCACTATCACCTAGTAAAAAACGTGCTCACCTCCCGGAGGTGGCTGCCTATCGAAAAGCTAGTTCCCTCCTTGCTAGTAGCCTACTCTTATTGAGTACTCAGCGATTGTTACCTCAAGGAAATACATTAACAACATATAGAAATTGAAACAGTGTTAACATAGCTAGATGTACTTTGTTTAGAGCACTTTGTGCAAAAAATCACGTGCGTTGCTTTAAAAGACTTTTGTTTAAAGAAGTGGTGTATGAGTCATAGTTGAACAAAAAATCTAGCCATGCTAAATAGTTTAATACAAAATCCATGTTTCAATGGCAAAACATAATACTTGACAATATTGCAATTGCTATATTTTGCAAACAGTGTTAATGCAAGAACTTACCTTGGTATAGTAAATTAATTTATTAATCTCAATGGGTGAATCCTTGACCTTGACAATCTTCCAAATTTAAAAGTCATAAAATAAATAAGTCACAACCTATTCCTAGTATTTTAGGAGATCATATTCCTTATAAAATTAATTCTCCATTCACATACAACAAGTAAGGCTTCAAATAAATCCTTTTTCAAACCTTTACGACATCCCTAAGTGTCAATACTTATAATTCTTACACATATTGAAGTATATAAATTAGTAATAGAGAGTTTCCTTAAAAATTCTTAGGTTGATCCCAAATTCCTGCATTTGTCTCACTTCTTTTAAGAGTACAATTCATATGCAAACACCTCAGACTAACCTCAATTTTTACGAAAACATATCTAAAATCTAGAATTTATTTGTAATCAAAAAATTCATATGAAAACACCCTCGTCTTACATCAAAATCAGACTTTATTTGTACTTACAGGAGTATTCTACCCTGAACAGACCAGTATGAAAGAAAAATTCGTAACATTTAATTCCCACATCAGAAAATTCTGAAATGTTACAGTTAGCATCCAAACATATAAAGCTACATTTTCTCTATTTTGAACTTTTTCAAATTCGGACTGTATTATATCGAAATAATAGCAAAAATCTAACTATATAGCAAAAATTGGGTACTCTGTCCCTTTAGTTTTTTTCAAAAATTATTGGGTATTGTCCTGGGGTTTTCTTGTCTTGATTTCTAATATAAAACATATTTTAAATATGTCTAGATTACAATATCAAAAGGCCCTACCATAATAAATCACTTTCCTATTTTATTTTGCCTTAAATCCTACAACCACCACCGGAAAACTGCTATTTAAAGATGGAAAAATTTCATCTTTAAACACTGGATTTCATCTCTAAATTGACATTAGAGACAAAAAGGAGACAAAAGATGCTTGATCTCTAAAAGGGGCATCTCTAACTAGAGAGAAACTGAAAATTTACATCCTTCGTGACATAGTCCTACTTCTATTGGGCTATAGATAAGGGTTGGAGTATTCCAGTGAGTTTCTTATGTTCAGTTGTCATTTTCCTATGAGCTAAGTTGATGCATAGTGTGCAAATTTTTTCATTCTTCACTCTTGGCCACCTCATGGGTTCCCTTCAAGATGTTTCTTCTTCAAATCTTCTTTATCAAGTCCGTTCAATTGATCTCGAGAATGCATCACTTCATTGTCATCTACTTTGAAGTCTTCATTTCTTCCTTTCACTTCCTTCACATTGAAGGCTAGAAATTCTTCGTTATTCAATCGGGCATTAATGATTCCTTGTTTTAGTTTAGCATGATGCTCATATTCTTCTAATGAATCTCTAACACTTCAAATACAAATATTGTTAAGTAAAGTCATGTTTCGGGTTTTTATAATCTACAATATCTCATATGTCTTCTTTTTTCAATATAGATACAATTGTTACCAGTTTCAAATGATAAGCGGAATAGTCGATGTCGTGTGACTAAAGTTTTCCATGAGACATAAGCTATAGTCTCAATCTCCCACGTGCCATTTCTAAAGGTGAATTTGTTAGTTCGAAGGAAATAATGTGAGTTCAAAGAGAATATAAGAATGAAGAGTAGACCAAATTTAATGCCATGAGATGTTTACTAATTTAAGGAAATATAAATGGGTAAAATGATAAGATTGAGACAGTTGATTGTTAAAGAATTTTAATGTAGTTGATGAGAATTAAATACTTCGATGATTCAATAAGAGAAGTTCTTGGATATTCAAGGTTTAATATAAGAAGTAAATTTAAAGAAGATATTGAGCACAAATATGAGCATATGATAGCAATATTACTTGAAGAAGAAAGAAGGAAAATTTTGTGCAATAATGAGAACTATAGAAAATAAAGAGTGAAATGATTATAACATTTGATTCTTGATAAAAGTATTATGGTTGAGAAGAATCGAACACTTTTGTTGAGTGATAAGGAAGAGTTTCTTGAATGCTCAACCATTAATAGAGAATTTACCGGAATTAACATGATACATTAGGTAGAAATATAAGCTTATCAAATCAATATCATTAGAAGAAGAAAAGAAAGTTTTGAGTATCAAAGAGAACTATAAAAATAAAAGGGTAAAAGACTTGTGAAAATGATAACATTAGGATTTCAAAAATAAGAGGAGTTAACTAGAGAAGACACAAACAATGTGTGCTAACTCAAAGGAATGAAATAAATAGAGTAAATCTAATGAAGCAAAAATAGAAAGCCATTATAAAAGTAACATGGAAAGCATTTAAAAGATGATTGAAAAGTTTGATGCCTCACAATCGCAATCATTGACTAGAGTAGCAAAGGCTTCTTTTTAATTAACCAAGTCTTTAGAAGAAAATTCTCAACAAATAATGAAGAAAAGAGTTGGTAAGAAATATCTTGAAAGACAAAGCACATGACAAAGTATGTAAATCAAAAGTATGAAGAAGATCAAGAAATAGATGGAATAAGTCTAATGGGATAAGGAATAGGAAATCAACATGTACTAGGAGTATTCTTATGGATTTCAGCATAGCAACTAGCAAGAAGGTTTCATCTAGTCAATACTATATTATTGACGGTAATCTTTAGCAACTAGCCATCTATGTCGATTTTTCTTTTGAAAACCCATTGCACCTAATAGGTATGATTACTTTGGGTGGATCCACCAAAGTCTATACTTGATTGCTATACATGAAATCTATCTTTGACTTTATGGCTTCAAGTCATTGTTAGATTCTGAATTATTCAAAACATCCTTGTAAGTAGCAGGTTCATTTTCATCTATGAGCAATATGTTATTGTGGTCACTTATGAGAAATCCATATTTCTCAGGTGCTACACATATCCTACTTGACCTACGAGGTTCTTCTGTAGATAAATGTTCATCTATTCTGTCAATAGATATAGGATCAACTGGTTGATCATTACTGAACTTCACTAAGTTCAATTTTACTCCCATTATCCCCCTTGAGTATATGTTTCTTCTCTAAGAAAACAATATGCTTTGAAACAAACACTTTGTTTTTAGAAGGTAGGTAGAAGTAATACTCAAAAGATTTTTTTTCGAATATCCCACAAATAAACACTTGTCAAATTTACTTTAAGTTTGTCTAATAGTGGCCTTTTAACAAAAGCAGGGTAATCCAATATTCTCAAGTGAGATAATTTTGGTCTCTTACCAAAGAATAACTTAAATAGGGTAGTGTTAATTTAAGAAAACTCTGTTTAGAATATAAATAGAAATCTCTAGTGTGTACTCCCAAAATGATTTTTGGTAAGTTAGCAAACGCCATCATGCCTTCTCTCAGATATACCGTTATATTGAGGTGTATATGGTGGAGTCCATTGAGATAATATCTCGTCATCTCTAAGATAACATTGAAACTCTTGGCTTAAGTATTTACCTCATTCATCATATCTTAGAGTCTTGATACTTTTGTCGAGTTTTTACTTTACATCATTCTTGAAGTCTTTGAACTTATCAAAGGCTTCAAATTTGTATTTCATTAAATATAAATATCTATATCGCAAATAATCAATGCTAAAGATTATGAAAAAAATGATAACCTCCTCTTACTTGTATAGACATTATGCCACATACATCAGTATGTATAAGTTCTAATAACTCTTTGGCCATTTCTCCCTTTTTAGAGAAATGAGTTTTTGCCATTTTACCAAGTAAACAAGATTCGCATGTACCATATGATTCATAATCAAATTACCCTAAGTCACTAAACTTGTGTAACTTAGAAACACAATTCTTATTTATATGGCCTAAACGATAATGCCATAAGTAAGATGAGATTGAATTATCTATCCTTAGTTTCTTATTGTTTATATTGAGAATTAGATTATCCATGTCTAGAACATATAAACCATTAACCAATGTTGCAGAACTATAATGGATATATTCAATGAAAAAGCGCAACATTTATTCTTAAAAATTAAATGAAATCCATATAAGTCTAAATAAACAATTGAGATAATATTTTTCAATAAAACTGGTACATAATAACAGTTTTGAAGTTCAGAAGACAAATGTAGGTCATAAGTCCTCACAGCAAGTGCAACAACCTTTGATCCATTTACAACACATAGGTCTCTATTGCCCTTCTCAAACCTTCTATTATCCTTTAGTCCTTGCAGATTATTGCATAAATGAGATCTATATCCAATATCTAATACCCATATCTCATTTCTAAAGACAGTATTTATCTCAATCATAAACATATACTAGGAGTAGAAGTAGTACCCGAAAGCGTCTCCTTCTCATTTTTTTCCTTGACGGTCTCCAGGTAAGCTTTGCAGTTGCGCCCTAATGGCCTATCTTGCCATGGTGATGCCATAAGCCTTTGGCAGCTGCCTCCTTCTTCTTTACGCCACATTTGGGCTTAGTGGGAGCTTTTTTCTTCTTCTTCTTGGGAACTTTCTTCTTAGAAGAGAAAGATTTTACCATCATGACTGAATTTGATTCCTTCTTCATAGAGGATTCCACAGTATTGAGAAGATTGATCAACTCGGGTATAATGGACTTAATCTTGTTCATTTGGTAGTTTATCACAAATTGTGAAAAACTACTTGGTAATGATTATAGAATTAAGTCAGTACTTAATTCGTTGTCCATTATAACCCAACAGACCCAAACTTCTCAATTAAGCCCAACATCTTCAGCCCATGAGTGGCCACAGAAGTACCCTCAACCATTTTAGAACGAAACAGTTGTTTTCAGATCTCATACCTCTCAGTTCTGGCTTGGGTATCAAACAACTCTTGAAGATGTAAAATGATCGAGTAAGAATCCATATGCTCATATTATTTTTGCAGTTTAGGGGTCATTGACTCCAACATCACACAGAATGCTGTGTTACTGTCCTTTTTGTACTTCTTACGGACAACATACTCATCAGTATGATCATCTTGAGCTGGTGGTGGTAGAATAGGAGCAGTTAGCACAAAGACTAACTTTTTCGACTTGAGAAGGATTCTCAAGTTTCTATACTAGTTTAGAAAATTTGACTCAGTAAGTTTGTTCATTTCCAAAATGCTACATAAGTTCAAGTTTGCTGTAATGATGCAGATGACCTGTTTGTAAAGATAGGGAAATTAGCAAAATGTATATGCATATGTAGTGCAAATAATTAGGTCTTTAATTAAGCACATTATTCTTCCACTGTTTTACTCAAACTAATAGCTCTTACTATTGACTCGGAAAAGCCTGTTAGAAGCTTTCTTAGTGGACTGGTATCCAAATTCCTTAAGAATGACCTTGGATTTGCCTGACAAACTATCTTTAAGTTCATTGGTAGGTATCCAATACGAATTATATCAAATATAATTATCGGATCATTGGATGATTAATATCTTTTAATCTTAAAGTCTTTAAGCTAACCTAATCTTGCCTCTAATTTTCTTTATGCTTGAGTTAGCCCAAACAGGATAAAGAAATTAATTAAACCCAACCTATTAATCAAGAATATAAAATTCCATAGCTCTAACCATTCCTTAACTAACAATTCCAGATTCCACAGTCTAGAATCCATTCCATTAATCAAAATATACCTCTAACCATGCTCTTAGCTTCAGTCTTACACTCCTTGAAATTCAACTATCTAGGATCTTCATCTTGGGCTATAAATTTAACTTCCTAGTTTTAATTTTTGAGTTACTACTGTCATACAATTCATACATGTCAACAAATGTCCTAGTTATAAAGAAAAAACATTTAAATGTTTAAAATGTTGTTCTAAATTTTGAGAAAAGATTAGAACATCGTCTATATAACCAATAATAAA
>JANUWF010000560.1:0-19331 GCA_026120185.1 Voacanga thouarsii | reverse complement strand
TAAAAGGAGATTTTTGAAAATATTGAGCAATAGTGTTTCTTAGAAGAGTGTTTCAAAAATCTTATGCCTAATCTTGCTTAGAAGCTATTTATAGAGCCAAAAAAGTGAAGTGCCAACGGATATAAAAAACGGCTATAATTTTCTGTTTAAACTTATCCGTATTTTGAACTCAGGTTTTGGATGACGATGCATCTAAAAGGTAAGTCCAAAATGGTACTTTTTTAGGCGGAAACATTTCAACACAGTTTACAGGATTTTGGATGAATCTTTTGGATTCAAACTATTCAATTCAAAATTCTGAGATTTTCAAAAACTTTGAAATCTTCTCCTTTGGTGCTTCAAGGTAAAGTCAAATGAATCAAAAGATAAAGAGACATAGGAATTAATAAAAATACCTTAATAACACTTCCTAGTCTAAAGTTCTTCTTATAAGGACTTCTTGATATTCAACTCCATATACTTTGATCTTCTTTTTTATCTTCCATACTTGAATTCAATCACGAAAGAGTTGCCAAATAATCATATCTGAATGCCTTAGAAAAATAAAGGTCAAACATGTCCTATCACAATAGATTACACAAGTTAGTCCATATCAACGTTTGCCATAAGTCAAAATATAGGAGAAAGCCCTTAGGGCTAACAAATATGTTTACACAGAATATATAGTCTTTGAGGGCATACTTTCCAACAGTTTGTCTATGAGTTCTATCTTTTATCCTTTGTTTACTTTTCTAGAACAATGATGCGCTTAATATTTTGATTGTAATTGGATATTATTTTTTAGATTATGAGTTTGAGTTAATTGGGATTTTGACCAAATATATTGTTATCCTTGGTATTTGATTACTTATTATCATTGTTTATTGATATGTTTTCTTCTAATTGACTTGGGAAACGATCTTAGAAGTTCATTACATTGATTTCATATTTGTTAAATCTTAATGAACTTAGGAAACGAAGTCAAAATTAAAGAACTTAAGCAATCAAAGATTAGTTGATTTCATCTAAAGCATATGGTCATTGGTTAATTTCATGTTTATAAGGTATGAGTTTAATGCATCTTTTGGTTGCTTTGGTTTGATTGAGAAATCTGCCAAATTAATCGAGGGATAGCGATTCCATAGATTGGGAAAGAAGTGGAATCTACATAAGTAAGTTCATGACTTAGGAAACAATTGGATTTTACTTAAGTTCCTTCATGATGCCAAGATGACAATTAATTGTGATAAATGCTAAGTGATTCAATATTATGTTTTCAAGATAATTATCTAGTTACATGAAGTTGCATCATTGAGTTTTATTTATTTTTCTTTTTATTCTCTTCTTATTTTATTAGCTAAACAATAAAGATTTGAAAAAAGTAAGGTGGGAATCTAAGTTCTCGTGGATTCAATACTTGCTAGTCCCTATACTATACGATGGGTATACTTGCTCGTATGTGTGGTTTTAGTGGTTGGCATTTTAATTAAAACTTGATTAATTGTGTAATTTATTAGTAATATTTTCTAGACTATAGTTTAAGGATGTGAGTAGTGTATAAGGAAAGGAATTATAGGATTGATGTGGACGATAGGAAATTAATATATGTCTGGCTTAATAGATTTCGTGGGAAGTCAATGATCGGAATTCCGGACATAGGACAATAAACTTTTTGTTTTGCTGAGACTTAAGGTAAGTCCTCACATCCATACAACATTTTCAATAAAACTCTTTTATGAGAAAAATGTTATGAAGCATGCTAGTTTATTTTAATAGAAATATTATGAAGCAATTGGAAGCATAAAATGACTATGCACTATACAAGCATGTTTCATTTTGATAAATCATATACATATGATGAAATTGTTTGGAAACCTTGAATTAAATTTCATTAAGAAATTATGCTTATATTTCATGCATAAGGATTGCGAAAGCCAAAGCATGAAAATATTGGAACTGACCTAAGTTACGTGTATTTATATTCAAAGTAATTTTGAGAAAGAAAATATTTTTGGAAAGGAAAATGTTTTGGAAAAGGATTTGGTTGTGGGCGTATTAAGTTATGTTGAGACAATGTGTTGATCTATGCTATGATGTGATCCTTAAGTACTCAAGAGGAACTTTACACTTAATGTGTTGATCTCAGGGCTCATCGTATACATATTTTCTAGTATTTTTGTGCTTTAATTGTGATAAATTCTTACACAAATCACTATACACCACATTATTTTCATCTTTTTTTGTACAATTGGAGATAAAAATGATGAAAAGAAGGGAAAATGAGCAAAAATGGAAGAATTTCATAGTAAAGAGGCTGCCTAGGGAAGTAGAGACTTCACTAGGCTGCCTAGAGTTCAAAGGGACGCCTAGGGAAAAGAATAAATGTGGCCAAGGGAAATCAAATTTCCCTAGGCTACCTAGAAGAAATAAGAATGCTAAAGGAAGAAAAGCTGGTGGCCCCTTGTTCTCCTAGGCGGCGCAGGAAGGTAGAACCTTCCTAGGCCGCCTACGACATTTCACAAAGCATACCCAGGCAAAAGCCTGGCAACCTAAGGAAGTCTAAGCCACCCACTTGCTTTAGAAATGTGCAAATCCATATTTTTTTTAAAAATTTGTGATTTCTTCTCATTGTACACTATATATATGCCATTATAAACCCTAAATAAACCTTTTTTGTTGGCTAGAAACCAAGAGATCCCTTAAGGAGCTCAAAAGAAATACCAAGAAAGGGAAGATCTTGGGGAAGCATGGAGAAGAAAAAGAAGAAGGGATTGTTCAAGAAAACCCAAGGAAGAAAAAATTTAAGATCTTGTCTATAAGTGAAGTACTTTCTTTTTCTTTATATTATGCTAACAATATTTATGTTTGTATGATTTAGTTGTACTTAAGGGATGAACCCTAATTTATGTTCTTGTGTTGAGTTATTATTATGATTTGTTGAATTCAAATATCTTGTATTTGATTACTTGGGCATTATTGTGTTGTATTGATGTTTGGGCTTGATTGATTTATTCAATTGATTGGTTCACTCTTAATAAATTTGAGAGATGGGGTTAGATGTTGAACACCAAACTAATGGGTCCAATGTTTATTTTTCCTTTGATTAACTCAAGAGAGATGTTAAAAAAATTAGAACTTAGTAGTTAATGAATTTTTAATATTGCCTAGAGATAGGGTTATTGAAGCTTCCAGGTACTTTTGGGTGAGGGGTAAGTGTAATACTTCCTCGGGTTAGATTGATTAGATAGAGATACTAATTAATTAGGCCTTAGAAAAGAAATCTCATAACTCAAGAGAGAGTGAAGTTTATTCTTAAAAACTTATACTGGTACTCAAATTGGAATTTGGTAAACATTGTGGTATACTCTTTACTTGACATGTTTTTCGGGGATTTCTTTTTGTACATTACCTTTCTCGTATTCTTACTCCT
This sequence comes from Voacanga thouarsii, assembly GCA_026120185.1. Taxonomy (NCBI): domain Eukaryota; kingdom Viridiplantae; phylum Streptophyta; class Magnoliopsida; order Gentianales; family Apocynaceae; genus Voacanga; species Voacanga thouarsii. Next base: position 15,922 of record JANUWF010000560.1, on the reverse strand, counting down.
TGACGATCCTTGTGACGTTTCTCATATGGGTCCGATGTACTCTCTATTGTAGTAGTTTATTTTAGTTATTTTTATTTACTTTATCTCTATATTCATTTTGGTTAGACAATGAGATTAGAGCAAAATAGTAGTAATTGCTAAGTTTCTGTGGATTCGATACTCACTATTCCCTATACTATATAATGGGTATACTTACCCATATGTGTGATTTTAGTGCTTAGCATTTTAATTTAAAACTTGATTTATGTGGATTGTTTATACTATTTCTATTGCAAAATAAAACATGCATTAAGTTTTTTTGGCTTCGTTACCGATGATTGGCAATATTATGAAACGCTTGAGTCTTGTTGATTTAGCTATGTATATATATGTAAATATTACTAATTCTTTTGTGTGAAAATTTCTTTCTATATGTGTGCATAATACTAACCATTATTTGTATATAGATTTCTTTTCAATTTTATACCTTGTTTGTCTATTGTTTTAATTTCTTTATTTTTGTATTTGAGATAAATAAATTACATTAGGTTCTAGTGTGTTGTAACGGAAGAATTATAATTAAAGCTTAGGATAAGTGTTAGTGTTGGCTAACCTATTGTTGGAGACATTAATATTGGATTATCTGTAGGTGGTGAGAATAGTGATCATCCTATCAATAGAACTATTTTTAGATCATTACATATTAAGGAAGTTTAATTTGTGATGGTTATACACTTGACTTAAAAAATTGTTAACCTTCCTATGAAGCTCTGTCAATTTTTGTGAGACCCAAATTTTTCATATTTTTTATATTGATTTTAATAGGTTAACCATATCATGAAAATAATATGATGTTTTAAATGTACCTTTTATATGTTTTTCCAAAACAAATATTTTTTCTGAATGAAGTTTTTTCCTAAGCAACACAAATGTCTAGTTTCAGTCCTTTGTCCTGTTAGTATTCGTGGACTCCTAAACGCAGAAAACATCCACGAATCCCTTTCGAGGATCCAAGCTAAACGATTAAGACGATCTAGGGATTACAGAATTAGCTCTGTTCGGCGTAATCAAGATCTCTGGATTCTGGTTTTCTATCGTACATGCAACTCGAACGATCACTAGACGCTGCAATGTGCGAACGCCCTCTATCGGATACACATGGCAAACCAACTTGTTACCCCAAGAGTGCTAGCGCCTAGAGTTTGAGAGGCTTAAATTTTCTGGTTAATGGAGGCCCGAATATTAATAGAGAGCACTCTATAGAAGACAGCTAGGGTTTTCTTTTAAAACCACCCGAACCTCTTGGAGTCCAACTCTGATAATATCTTATCATATTTTATTTTAAATAAAAATTAAAACTGATATGATAAGATTCTATCATTATCTCGATAATTTAACTAATTAATTTACTGAGTCAAATTCTTACAATTTGGACATCATCCAGATACATCGAATGTGGATAAATTTCTAGATTCATTATATCTGGTCAATTTTCTAGTTTCGATTAACTTAAACATATTTTCAGATTAATTGAACCTGGTTACCAAAAAAATAACCTAACGAGTTTGCTTATTATGTGACCCTATATGTTCATTTAACACTGGCAGTATGCCCAAATCACATTTAAATGGCTCACAAGCTATAAGCAGTTTCTAGCAAAACATTATAACTACCCAGGTTAAATGAAGATCAATGATCTCTATGAACCAAACCATAATTTTATATTTAGTTCTTTTGTCACACGAAATCCAGATCAAACATAAGGCACGAAGCATGTCATCCTTATTAAGCTTAATTAATTATTTCTTGATGTCATAGTAGACTGTTCAAATAAATAATATCAATATCTCAAATTGATATATTTGAGCACGTCAATACATTTTAACAATCTAACTTATCAAGGGGCCCATGGATTTCTCTCCCATAATTGAAATGGACAAATTTTTTCGCTATCAATCATATTCTTATCCTTGGTTTATTCTATATCCAATAGTGGTTTCATTTATTATCTAGTTAAACAAAACTTTAAACAACATCTAAATATAGAATTTATCAAGTAGGAAACTATGATGAATTCAGGTCGAAGGACTTTTAATATCATTATGGCTAGAAAGTACTTATGACATGTTCTATGAAGTACTCTTACAGTGGCTCATGTCCAATATAATGTACTATAATATTTATTTATGTTTTGACTTGATATCACATATATCCATGACTAGTAAAATATAGTCATCAAGTCACAAACATACTAATCTTAATTTATTATTATTCTGCTAATAATAATCGATCAAAGATAGTTTAAGAATAGTCATTGTATTGATTGTAGGGTTTTACTTATTAAGTCACGTACTTGATGACCACAAAACTAAATGCACTATTCATGGAAAGAAATGTCTCGTATTATTACATAATACATAACGATAATAGTACAAGTACAAATTGGGTCTAGGGCATATCTCTAACACCGTTATTCTCAAAGAAAATAAGTTAACTGGACCTAACTATGTTAATTGGAAAAGGTATCTGAACATAGTACTCACTGTGGATGAGTACAAGAATATTCTGACAGACCCTGTCCCGAAATTAGAGAAGATTCTACGGACCTAGATTGTCAGGCTGAGAAAGGATAAAGGAAAGATGATGGAATGTCTCAATGCTATATGCTGGCTTCCATATCCAATGTTCTCCAGTCTAAGTACAAAAATATGCCTACTACATATGACATCGATATACCGTTGCGTACTATGTCTGCTGATAAGAACCAGTCCACAAGGCAAGAAGCTCTTAAAGCTATCATGAACACTAAGGTGGTTGAGGGGGCATCGATTGGTGAGTATATGCTCAAGATGATTGCTCACTTCGAGAAGGCTAAGGTCCTAAGGACAACAATCGATGTTGAGAGCCAAATTGACATGGTTCTTAAGACTTTGTCAAATTCATAGTCTTAGTTTAAGTTAAATTATAACATGAATAAGTTGAATATGTCTTTGACTGAGTTGATGAGAGAACTCTAGGCTACTGAGAAAATTATGAAGCCTAAGTCAAATATTTTCGTTACTCGTTCTGGTTCATCTTCTAGAACAGGACTTAAGCCTAAGAAGTCTAAGAAGAAGAAGACCTAGAATAATGCAGGGTCCCAGCCTAAGGGATCTAAGCCCAGTGCAGTGACAAACTCAAGGACAAGTGCTTCATGTGTGGTAAGAAAGGATACTTCAAGAAGGATTGTCCAAACTTCTTGGTGAAGTCCTCTCAAGTATTGCTCTATACTTAGAGTCTATATTAATGGTTAAGTCATCATCCACTTGAATTGTTGATTCCGGAGCCACTGATTATATCTGTAACTCCTTATAGAGGTTCAACAAGATAAGGCGACTAAGTAGAGAAGAGCATGGACTAAGAGTGGGTAATGGAGCACAAGTGTGAGCCAAAGTAGTGAGAGACTTGAAGCTTGTCTTTGATTGTAGTAGGATTTCAGTTTTAAAAGATATTTTTTATGTTTCTAGGTTTAAACAAAATTTGATTTCAGTTTCATGATTGATTAATCAAGGATATTCTATTTCTTTCCATTCTGGTATTTCAATCAGTAGAAATAGAAATATTATTTGTTCTGGAAACATGTATGAGAATCTTTTCTATATTAATCCTATTAATTTTCAAATAAATAATACTCACAAGAAACCTAATAAGAAGAGAAAGGCCACATCAAATAACTCTTATTTATGGCACTTGAGATTAGAACATATAAATTCTAATCGGATTCAGATGTTAATCCGAAATGGGTCTTTGACTCATTGAAATTGGAGTAATGGCCTCAGTGTGAATCTTGTCTTATAGGTAAAATGACCAAAAATTCTTTTACTCAAAAGGTGGAAATGGCCAAGGAAATATTGGAATTAGTTCATACTGATATTTATGGTCCTATGTCTTCACCTGCTAGATGAGATTATGAATACTTCATCACATTCACAGATGATCACAAGCGTTTTGGTTATATTTACTTAATGAGGTGTAAGTCTGACTCTTTTGATAAATTTAAGGAGTTTAAGGCTGAGGTGGAACATCAAATAGGTAAACTAATAAAAAAGTTAAGATTGGAACGTGGTGGAGAGTATCTCCTTAATGAATTTAAGGACTACTTGGTACATCAAGGTAGAGTATCTCAGCTAACTGCACCTGAAACTCTCTAGCAAAATGGAGTAGCTAAAAAAAGAAATAAAACATTAATAGCAATAGTAAAAAACATGATGAGTCATGCAACTCTTCCTATTTCTTTTCAAGAATATACTCTGAAAACAGTAGCATATATTTTAAACTTGGTGCCTTCCAAGTCAATGCTTAAGACACCTTATGAGATGTAGACTGGAGTATCTACGCTGTAGCAGTAGATACACTTTTATCATTCCCAAGAGCAAAAGGTACTTATTAGTACTCGTGCTAGATACTTGAAGGATGAACAAAATGTATCTACTAAGGTTTTGAGTAAGGTGGAATTAGAAGAGAAGTTAAGAGACACTTCAACTTCTAATACCCCAATTGAGAAACCTAAAGCAGCACAACCAGATGTTCCTATACAAAATAAACAACATCGTAGTGGAAGGATATCTAGAGTTCCAGAAAGATGGACTGGAGAAGCCTTCGAGGTAGCCTTTGACCATCAGGAACATAATCCCACTAGATACGATGATGCCATTACTGATGTTGATGCAGATAAATGGCAAGTAGTAATGGATGACGAGATTAAGTCTATATATCTCAATTAAGTCTAGGATTTTGTCACTGCACCTGAAAAGATTAAACCCATAGGGTGTAATTGGGTATACAAGAGAAAGAGAGATGCGGATGAAAAAATGGAAACCTTTAAAGGTTGGTTGCAAAAGGTTATACTCAGAAAGAATGGATCGATTATAAGGACACCTTTTCACCTATTGCCATACTTAAATCCATACGCATTCTCTTGGCCATCGGATGTCATTATGACTATGAGATATAACAAATGGATGTTAAGACAGCCTTTCTTAATGACTATCTTAGAGAAGACATCTACACGACCTAGCATGAAGGCTTTATTGCGAAAGGTCAAGAGCATATGGTCTGTAAGCTTACGAAGTCCATATATGAACTTAAGCAAGCATTGCGGGTATGAAACATATTATTTTGATAAGACTATAAAGTTTTCTAGTTTCATATAAAATGTGGATAATCCATGCGTGTATAGAAATATAGATAGCAATAACGTGTCTTTTATGGTACTTTATCTAGATGACATTCTCCTCATTGAGAATGAAGTAGGGACATTGTCATCCATAAAGTTTTGGCTATCAAGTCAATTTAATATGAAAGATATGGGAGAAGCTAGCTGCATTCTTGGAATTAAGCTTCTTAGAGATAAAAAGTAAAGAATATTAGGCTTATCCCAATTTGCATGCATTAACAAGATATTGGCCAGATTTGGCATGGATCAATGTAAATGGGCAATCATACCCTTTAGACACGGATTGACCTTATCTTCCAAGCAGTGTCCTACGACACAGGAAGAAAAGGAAAGGATGAGTAGGCACTACAAAAAAATAGCCTTCCGTGACAGTAACATTTCCTAGCTAAAAGCCAAAATTGCCTAGCTAAAGTCCTTCCGCGACAAAAATCACTTCCTCGCCAATTTCTTGTGTAAGCCCCATTGCCAAAGCTAAAGATTGCCCTTTAGCTAGGAAAATTTTTCATACCAAAGCCTAGACTTTTTGCTAGGAAAAATTTCCTAGCTAAAGGTAAAAGTATTTTGTTGCTATGTATTCTAGTTTTGTCAGTGATGATGATCTTTAGCAACAAAAAATTTCATCGCTAAAATTTTTTCACCAAAAATATAATTTTATTTAAAAAATTAAATAAAATATATTACCATTTGTGACCAAAAAAAAAAAATCGTTGCCAGAATGGTTCAATTGCAACAAACAAATTCCTCGCTAAAGTATTATTAAAATTTTTTTTAAATAAAATTTTTTGAAGAGTGGACCATAGACCTCTTCGTGGACTAGCACATCGAATTATAGCCTCCAAATAATTGGAGGAATCCTCAATGAAAGAGATTCGAACCCAAGACCTATGCAAAGTGGAGGATATGACTTAGCCGCTGAGCAAAATGACTTGTTTGGTTCAATCTTTTTTTTTTATATATTTAAACTATTTTAAATACTCTTTGTATACTTTTTTAAAAATATGTCTTATAACAAAATCTAATAATAATAATATTAAATTTAATATGAAAGCATATTAATCATTATAATAAATTATTTTGTACATTCATATAATTTTAAAAGTTTAAATACTGTCAATTATATCATCTTTTTACAAATTTAATATGAATATTGTACATATATATATTCATATATTCACATATACATATACATATATTCATATAAATACAAATATGAATATATATATATATATATATATATATATATACATGTCTATAATATGAATCTGTAGCTATATGTATATTCATATATACAAATATATAAATATATATACATATTTATATATTCATATATATACATATATTTATATATATATGTATCTATATACATATTCATATATGTATATAGATATTCTCACACACACACACACACACACACACACACACACACACACACACACACACACACACACACACACACACACACACATATAAACACACATTCATATATATAGAACACATATATATAAATAAACTTATGTATATATATACACATACATATATTAGCGAGTAATTTATAATTTTATTGGGGTCATATTATAAATACTTAAAATTAGAGATCAATTTGTAAAATTTTTAAGCTCATATTGTAAATATTCAAAAAATTAGGGACTAAAATGCAAATTTTTTGGGGTAATTTTATAAATATTAAAAAATTTCAGGACCAATTTAAAATTTTTAGGGGTCATTTTGAAAATATAAAAAATTTAATAACCAATATATATATAAATATTCATATATTCATATGCATATATATATATATATATATATATATATATATACATATTCATATATATATAAATATATATTTATATATTAACATATATAAATATATATATTCATATTCATATATACACATATTCATAAATTCATATATACGTGTGTGTGTGTACACACACACACACACATATATTCATATTCATAAATATAAATACACACACACACACACACATATATGTACACAAATATATATATATATATATATATATATATATATTTACATTTATATGTGTCTATATATATTAATATATATGTATATTAATATATTCACTAAAAAATTTACATATTAATATATACATATATACACACACATATATCATATATATTAATATATATATATATGTATATATATATATATATATATATGAATATGTTTAAATATATGTATATAAGTATATATACATATATATGAAGATATGCATACATTTTTAGCTTCTATAATAGGTTTTATTTCCATTTTATATTTTGTTCTAGATCTATTGGTTAATCTTCCTATAAATCCTAAACTTATGATTAAATTTTCTCCACTAAAATCTTCATAACCCTAAGTTCGAATGCCTATGTATGTATGTATGTATGTATGTATGTATGTATGTATGTATGTATGTATGTATGTATGTATGTATGTATGTATGTATGTATGTATGTATGTATGTATGTATGTATGTATGTATGTATGTATGTATGTATGTATGTATGTATGTATGTATGTATGTATGTATGTATGTATGTATGTATGTATGTATGTATGTATGTATGTGCCTTTGTTTAATGGTAATCAAATATGTTTCTCCACAGAATTTAGCATAATCTCAATAAAAATACTCGAAACCTAACTCATTAAGAAAGATAGACATGTCAAATTAACGATCCAATCATTAGATTTGATAAAATCACTAAAAAATATATTATGACAAAATATAAAAGTTATCGAATATGTTTTGCCACAAAAGCTATCTTAATCTCTATAAAAATACCGAAAACTTAACACATATAGAAAGATAAGCATATCAAATTAACGATTGAACCGTTAGATATAATAAAATTGTCAAAAAAACGTATTGTAACAAAATTTGAAGGTAATTGGATATGTTTTACCATAGAATTTGGCTTAATCTCTGTAAAAATACTAAAAACCTAACACGTTTAAAAAGATAGATATATAAAATAATGATCCAACTATTAGATATGATAAAAATCATTAAAAAAAAGTATTGTGACCAATTTTAAAGGTAATCAGATATGTTTCTCCACAGAATCTACCGTAATCTCAAAAAAATGCTCGAAACCTAACTCATTTAGAAAGATAGGCATAAGAAATTAATGATCCAAAGGTTATATTTGATAAAACCACTAAAAAAAGGTTATTGTAACCAAATTGAAAGACAATCGGATATGTTTCTCCACATAATCTAGCATAATCTCAATAAAAATGCTCGAAACCTAACTTATTGAGAAAGATAGATATATCAAATTAATAATCCAACTATTAGATTTGATAAAATTACTAAAAAAAAGTATTATGACAAAATTTAAAGGTAATCAGATATGTTTTGCTACAGATGCTAGCCTAATCTCTGTAAAAATACCAAAAACCATTAAGAAAAATAATTATATTAAATTAATGATCTAACCGTTAGATTTGATGAAATCACTAAAAAAATATATTATAACAAAATTTGAAGGTAATCGGATATGTTTTGCCAAAGAATCTAGCTTAATTTCTGTAAAAATACCAGAAACCTAACATATTTAGAAAGATAGACATATGAAATTAATGATCCAACTGTTAGATTTGATAAAATCATTAAAAAATATTATGACCAAATTTAAAAGTAACCGGATATGCTTTGTCATATAATCTCTGTACAAATATTGAACACCTAACACATTTAGAAAGATAGGCATATAAAATAATGATCCAACCATTAGATATGATAAAATCACTAAAAAAGAGTATTGTGGCCAATTTTAATGGTAATAAGATATGTTTTTCCACAGAATCTAGCATAATCTCAAAAAAAATGCTCGAGACCTAACTCATTTAGAAAGATAGGCATAAGAAATTAAAGATCTAACTGTTAGACTTGATAAAACCACTAAAAAAAGGATTGTAACCAAATTGAAAGGTAATCGGATATGTTTCTCCACATAATCTAGCATAATCTAAATAAAAATGCTCAAAACCTAACTTATTTAGAAAGATAGACATATCAAATTAATAATCCAACCATTAGATTTGATAAAATCAGTAAAACAAGTATTATTGCAAAATTTAAAGGTAATCAAATATGTTTTGCTACAGATTCTAGCTTAATCTCTATAAAAATACCAAAAACCTAACACATTTAAATATATATATATATATATATATATATTAAATTAATGATCCAACCATTAGATTTGATAAAATCACTAAAAAAAAACATATTATAACAAGATTAGAAGGTAATCGAATATGTTTTGCCAAAGAATCTAGCTTAATTTCTGTAAAAATACCGAAAACCTTACATATTTAGAAAGATAAGCATATGAAATTAACGATCCAACCGTTAAATTTGATAAAATCATTAACAATATATTATGACCAAATTTAAAAGCAATCGGATATGTTTTGTCATGAAATCTAGTATAATCTCTGTAAAAGTACTGAAAACCTAACACATTTAGAAAAATAGGCATATAAAATAATGATTCAACCATTAGGTATGATAAAATCACTAAAAAAAGTATTGTGACCAATTTTAAAGGTAATCAGATAAGTTTCTCCATAGAATCTAGCATAATCTCAATAAAAATACTCGAAACCTAACTCATTTAGAAAGATAGGCATAAGAAATTAATAATCCAATCGTTAGATTTGATAAAACCACTATAAAAAAAGTATTGCAACCAAATTGAAAGGTACGTAATCAGATATGTTTCTCCAAATAATCTAGCATAATCTCAATAAAAATGCTCGAAACCTAACTTATTTAGAAAGATAGACATATCAAATTAATAATTCAACTATTAGTTTGATAAAATCACTAAAACAAGTATTATGACAAAATTTAGATGTAATCGGATATGTTTTGCTACAGATTCTAGCTTAATCTTTGTAAAAATACCAAAAACCTAACACATTAAAAAAAATAGGTCTATTAAATTAACAATCCAACAATTAGATTTGATAAAATCACTAAAAAAAACATATTATAACAAAATTTGAGGGTAATCGGATATGTTTTGCCATAGAATCTAGCTTAATTTCTGTAAAAATATCGAAAACCTAACATATTTAGAAATATAGGCATATGAAACTAATGATCCAACCATTAGATTTGATAAAATCATTAAAAAATATATTATGACCGAATTTAAAAGTAATTGGATATGTTTTGCCATGTAATCTAGTATAATCTCTATAAAAATGTTCGAAACCTAACCCATTTACAAAAGTAGGCATACTAAATTAATGATCTAACCGTTAGATTTGTTAAAATTACTAGAAAACATATTGTGTCCAAATTTGAAGGTAATCAAATATATTTTGCCACACAATCTTGTATAATCATTATAAAAATACCCAAAACCTAATGCATTTACAAAGATAAGCATGTTAAATTTGCTATAAAAAAATGTATTATGACTAAATTTGAAGATAATTGGACATGTTTTACCACATAATCTAGCTTAATTTCTATAAATCAGCCCAAATTCTATTGCATTTATAAATATTTAAAAATTTAGGGACTAGTTTGTAAAATTTTTAGGTTTATATTTTAAATATTCTAAAATTTAATGACCAATTTATAAATTTTTTGTTATCATTTTATAATTTCACAAAATTTAAGGAGCAATTTGTAATATTTGGGGCCATGTTTTATATATTTAAAAATTTATGGACCAATTTATAAAATTTATTGGTCAAATTGTAAATATTTTAAAATTTAGGGACCAATTTACAAATTTTTTCTGTAATTTTGTAATTATAAAACATTTAAAGACCAAATTACAAAATTTTTGGGGTTATGTTGTAAATATTTAAAATTTTAAAGATAGGAATTAGCTAGGAAATAATTTTGTTGCAAAAAGGACAGTTAATAGTGATAAAAATAAATATTTTTAGTTAGGAAATAAATTTTTGCCACTGACAATGCAATACTAGCCAGGAAAATTTAGATAGGGAATGAATTTTCGTCGCTGATGATGCATCATTAGCGAGGAAACTTAAATTTTCCTTGCTAATACACTTATTTTCTAGCTAAAGCCATCACTTTTAGCTCGGAAATAATAATTTTATCAGCGAAAGACTTAATCAATAGTGACAAAAAGTTTTTGTTGCTAACGAAAAATTTTCCTCACTAAAAGGTACTTTTAGCGACAACATTTTTTTCCTAGCTAAAGGTTTGTCGCCAATGTATCAGTTTCTTGTAATGAGGATTCCCTATACCTTGGCGATAGAAAGTCTCATGTATGCCATGCTTTGTACAATGCCAAATATCTGCTTTGCAGTAGATATGGTTAGCAGATATCAATCAAACCCAGGGAAATAACATTGGCAAGCTGTAAAGCATATTCTCAAGTACCTAAAGGGAATGAGGGATTATATACTTGATTGTAGGATTGATGACTTAGTTCCTACCGATTACACAAAGTCAGATTTTCCAGCGAATAATCATGAAAAAAAATCCACTAGTAGATATATTTTCACTTTATTTGGAGGGGCTATTTCATGAAAGAGTTTAGCTCTGAAAGTTTCTCACAAGACTTAGAGTTATGCCACAAATGGACAGGCCTATAACTATATATTGTATGTAAGGAGCAAAGAAACCACCAGAAGTGCAAACACATTAAGAGGAAGTATCACTTGATCCGGGAGTTCATCCAGAAAAGGAAGATAATAGTTGACCAAATTCCTCTACAAACAATCCCGTGGACCCGTTTACCAAGCCTTTGACAGAGAAGATGTTTCAAAAACACTTAAATGTCATAGAGGTAGGCACATATGGACAATCATAATCTAATTAGTGCAAATGGGAGATTATTGGAATATATGCCCAAAATGGCCTATATATTTCTGTATTTTGGGAATTAATAAAAGTTTCATTCGTTAATGATTGTTTATTTATATATATTGCACATTAAGGTCTAAATGAGTTAGTAAGTAATCTACGTGATTAGGTCATACTTTCACAGTAAGGTGTGAATTATGGGCTACTAATACATAAGTAGAAAAGTTATTCTTGATCATTTGATAGAGTTGGGCACTTCATCAAGATTTAGAACATTACACTATGGTTTCTAAGTAGGGAATGGTTTATCTTTAACCAGTGAGTAGTCCACTCACACCAATAGACTAAGCGTATTTGAAATATGATGAATTGGACCACACGATAATAATCTTTATAAAAGTACTAAATTAAATAAAAATTAGTTTATCGCAACTACTGTATGGACGAGTACCCTAAGACTTGAATATAGATTGGTGGTCTGGTGAAGCTGAACTTGTATACTCTGATATATGTTGGGTGAGGTCTTATTGTAAGGCTAATAACCTTGTACGTTGAGTGTATGACTCTAGTGACTTATACAATAGAGTTTCTATATTTCATTATATAAAGAAATCACCCCATTGTGATTGGTCAGAATAATCTAAATAATCCAGGGCCCTGGAAAACGTGACTAAGTATGTACACTTTTAGGTAGCTCCCTGTGCTAAGTGGATACATATTGAAAGTTATGGATTATCGGACTAGTTATCAAATGATGTTAGATATCATTTAGAAAGGTGTTAGTGCATTTTTCCTATCTCAATGACGGGTATTATGTGGAGGAGTATTTTTATCATTACACCTATAGGTCGAGACACTACACTTGCAATATTATTCTCGGGGTCAATATTTTCATATAGTGATAAATAGAATATTTAAAATAATTAAAATACTGTCATTTGTTAGTAGGAGTATTTTGGTCATTTTAGTAGCCAAAAATAATATGTCTTTTAGTCCCTATAGTAGCTCAAATAACCATAATAAATTTATTTACTATATAGGCTTATTGGGTGAATTTATTATTGGAAGAATTATTCTAGGAAGTCCAATTAATTATTTATTTGGGTAAAAATAATTAATTGGGCTAATTTAATTGATTATCTTGGGTAATTTTATAATTGGGCCAAAGTGGTTTAATTAATTAATAAAATAGCCAATTTAATTAATTAATTATCCTAGGTAATTTTATAATTGGGCCAAAGTGGTTTAATTAATTAATAAAATAGCCAATTTAATTAATTAATTATCCTGGGTAATTTTATATTGGGCTCAAGTGGATTAATTAATTAATAAAATAGCTTTTTAATTAGTTATTGGACTGATTAAGGGAACATGACCTATTAGGGTTTGATGGTAGCCGCTATGTGCTAAAAGGAATAGGAAATAAAAAGGAAAAAAAGGAAATGTCGGCTATTGTTTTTGAAAAGGAAAAGGAAGTTGTTGATTTTATAAATAGGCATCACATGAGCCTGTTAAAGGTTGACCAAATTTGAAAAAAAAAGACAATTTTCGTTTTCTTTTCACAAAACAAGGCCGTCGTTTTTCTTCGTTTTCCTTTAACGTTTAGCTCTTTCATTTTTCTTCCAATCTGCTTCACCCAAGTTCTACTTTCACCGATAGAGATTCATAGAAGTTAGAGAATACTCTGGAAGGTCAAGAGCTAACAAAAGTGGTAAGTATTTGGTGCGAAGGAGCCAACGTTTAGCTGGTATTCCAGCGAAACAATTAGACATGCCAGTTCAAGAAGCGTCATCGAACTTGAATCCAGCTCTGGCTATTTAAGTAAAACACCCTAGAAGTAAGTATTCCTAGACTTTGGCTCGGGAAAAAAGTTAATTTGCTATCTTTCGCTGCGTATTTATTTTTTCCGCGATCCTTTAGTAGTAGTATTTTTTTTATATTATTGTATATTGCTATATTGGGAAATTGTATATATAGTGGATTCTTGAAATTTAGGTTTCGCTTTTGTATATGACCTTATTGTTGTATACTGTTATTGTTATTGTTAGGAAATTTTGTGTTTGTTATTGTGTTAGTATTTTTAGGATGAGAATGTTGTTATAATTGGCTATTATTGTTGTTGTTGAGGGATCCTGTTGTATAATAATTGGGGGAAATTCACTTTGCCATCTCGAATATAGCCAAAATTCTACATTGCCATCTAAACTTCATTTTGAACCTAATTGTCATCTAAACTATGATTTTTTTCCCACATTGATATCCAAGTACCTCTAATCCTTAAATTAAGTTAGTTAACATAGTAAATTAAATATAAAACAATGCAAATTTCTCACATAACCAACTTGAAAAATAAAAGACTAAATTATTTATAAATTTAAATTTGAAAAAATAGAAAATATAATATGATTGAACTAATTTAACTTAATTTAATCGAACTAATTTAGTCTTTTTATTCTTTAGGTTAGTTAGATGGGAAATTTACTATATCTTATATTTAATTTACTATATTAACTAACTTAATTTAAGGGTTAAAGGTGCTTGGATGGCAATATGAGAAAAAACCATAGTTCAAATGGCAATTAGATTCAAAATGAAGTTTAAATGGCAATGTGGGATTTTAACTATAGTTAGGATGGCAAAGTGAATTTTTCCCTAATAATTATTTGGGTTGTTTGTTGTATAGTACGATTTAGTTCATTATTGTTGTAATGGTTTTGGATATTCTTGAGATTTGGTTGATATTGGATATTTGGTTGGGAAATTGTTATTGTTGTTGTGGAGTTCTCTTTTAGCCTTGGGTTCATATTTTTGTTGGGAAATGGTTTTTGGTGTTGTTGTTGTATTATATATGTATTATGGAAGTTGAAAATTGATTGTAGTAGTGGTGAATAAAGTAAAGATGATTGATTTGTAGAGTTGATGTTGTAATTAATGGATTATTGATTTTTGTTTGGAGATTTGGTTAACTTTTAACACTATTAGTATTATAGCTATTGAAGTGTGGGAATTGTTTATTAGTTTTTTGGGAGATAGTATAGTGTTTTTGAAAGGTTTGGTATTCATGAATTGGTGGTTGTAGTTGTGGAAATCTTTTAAGTTTCTTTTCAATAGGCCACTACGCCCTCGATTCTTCATTTTTCCTTTTCATTCATTGAGTTTATAGTGTGTGTGTGTGTGTGTGTGTGTGTGTGTGTGTGTGTGTGTTGTATATTAGTTTTTTATTGTGAATATAGGTTATGCATTGATGAGAGCATTCTAGCATATCTATATTGATTTAATGCATCCTTAGTGAAAGATTGGGTTGTTCATTTGTTTTGTGGTATTGTTGTATTAGTTGTAGTACAGTTCTTGATACTAATATATATATTTGGCATTATTTATATTAGTTGATTTTCTAGCTTGTTAATGATATTTGTGTATATATCTATTAGTATATGATGATTTTTTTATTTTTAGTATTGGTAGTAATGCATTTTTGTTACAACTCTTTGTATCCTTTTTATTTTTATGTTCTTTTGAATTATTTTCTTTGTCTATTATTTTACTTGTATTGTTTTTACTATCTCTTTAGCCATGGTATGTTGTATTTTTCTTTATTTTGAAGTTTTTCTTCTTTTAGACAATCATCCATTTCCTCCCCCTCTTATGGCACATAGAGTTTCAAGATGCTTGGGGAGTATTTATCTTCTTCTCCCTTTTTCTTTTAATCCCATTGAAAATGCTTATATTGTTTAATTTGTAGCCAATGGGGACATTGTCCAATTTAAGTGTAGAGGAGAGGTTTAATAATATTTTCTTTACAATTTTATATTATTTATTTTGGAAATTTTCTTATTTTTTAGCTAAAAATTTTTGTTTTTGCATTTGGACTAAATTTGTTTTTCGAATTTTGTTCACATTGTTAGGTTAGTTTTCA
>JANUWF010000558.1:0-59059 GCA_026120185.1 Voacanga thouarsii | reverse complement strand
ATATGGTCAATGGAATTCTTATATTTCTATTTTCCTTAACATGAAGTGTCAACACCTATTTCTTTTTCATATTTGTCTAAGTTTTTACTAGCTTTGATACAAGCAATAATGCATAAATTGATACAAGCAATATATGCAATGAATTTTAACTGTTTTGTGCTTTCTTATTCAAGGATGCTACTATAAATAATTGGAAAACGAAGAAGTGCTGTAAAATGTTGAAAGAGTAAAGAAGTTTATTTTAAAGTTGCCAAAGGAAATCAGATTTTCGACTTCATCTCCGTTCAGAAATGTCTCGCATTCTATATTTAATATTACTTGTGTCAAGTATGTCTCCATTCATCCCAATTGCATAATCAAGGTCTACACAGATCATGTGAAATGTATTGGATATTGTTTATGAATTTTTCCAGTCTTCAATCCGAATTACTAAAATTAGAAATATTAAAATGTAACTTAGCTAACGTCTACTCAATTTTCATTAATTTTGATTTTTGCACGTTAGTAAACACTACAAGCCCGAGGCTGAAGATGATATGAAAAATTTATAATTTCTGGCGATAAGTATTTGCGAGGAAGATTGGCATTTGCACACACTTTATCCAAAGCAAGTGTTGTGAATTTAATTCAAAATAGAATTAAGCAAGGATAGTGAATTTCAGTCAAAACAGAATTAGAAAATAAATTATAAAAACTATAAAAGTAAAAGACCAAAGAAAATAGAGAAATAAGAGAATTACTTAGATTCAAAATTGGTATTCTACTCATTTACATAAGACTTTCATTTTATAAAGGTTTAAATGTATCATATTAAAGGATAAGAAATAAATTTAATAAATACAATCTTTTTATCCATAAAATTAATATTCAAAGAAAAATAAACAGTCATTTTTTTTTGAATAAATGAATAATCTCAAAAATTGAACAATTACACCTGTCATCAAAATAAATGGATAGTTTCAAAAGATGAACAACTAATTTATCTTACTGATTTAATAATACTCTCCTTTGGATGTTCATTTTCAAAATATCAGAAATGCCTCATTGAATAACCTTCCTAGGAAAAATCCCATGGGACAAAATCCTAGTGAAGGAAAAAAGTGAATATTTTCCATTCTAAAAGGATCGAATACCAGCTCGTTAAAAACCAAACAAAGAAAAAACTTCTAGGCATTAGAAATATGCGTTAAAAGATCAAAAAATTCTATAATGATATTTTACAATGATAATACTCTTTTTATTTAATGTGTTTGTAACCATATTTTTCATACATAAAAGTTTAAGATATGTTAATAAATGATTTATATGATGGGTTGTAACACCCCACTACATATGTATCCAGTCAGGACAGAGGATGCCGCCTCATCCTTCAGACCTAGACATTTATAACGTGGTGTGAAAATAAATGAATAGGCTAATAAATCTTCAAAACTTTGAATTAGAGTTAAAACTTCAAATGAACTATTACAATATCAACATAGACTAAATTCTCCAAAATAAAAATTTCCATTCATCCAAATAAAAAATGTAGAAAATAAATATTGTATCAAAATTATGACCACCATGAAACATAACTCTAACTCTATAGTCCTGATAAGCTCATATTACCCCAAAAGCATGGTTAGAAAATCATGGGAGATTATAATAATCTCAGTAAATTCGGTAATATGAATTGTGACAGCTATAATACATGTCAAGATGCACGGGTAGTATCATTTTGGATGGATATGAATAAATCCCATATGTTTTTATGCTTTTCCTGATAAATATTGTTTATGGGGATAAATCCAGCAAATCATAAATTATTTACATTGCCAAATAATTTTGTCGAGTAAATTATCTGCAACACAATCCTCAAGCATTAGCAATATTTTTTTTAAGCCTAAAACCATTACCTCCCCAAAAATATCAAGACACACTATATAACCAATTCAGTATCATCATGATACCACCATACGATGATCACTTCAATATCATAAAGATACCATCATTTAATAATCACTTGAGCATGAATAAGATACCACTTAGTATCATTACGAAACTACCGTAAAACGATTACTCTAATCTATCTAGACGTCCCATGTAACACCCCACTACATGCTTAGCCCAAACAGGTTGGGGATCTAATGCTTCAAAGGCCTTTGTATCTATCTAGACGTCCCATGTAACACCCCATTACATACGTAGTATCATTTGACTTGACTTCAAAGGCCTTGGTATGTTTGATCTAATGTTTCGATTTACAAATTTTTTAAATGGTTGGAAGAATGACAAGATCATGTTTAAAGTTTGAATGAGAATTGTACCATTGTTATAGTCAAAATTTTTTAAAGTGAAACTTATGTTGTCTTCTTTTTATTTTTTATTTGTTATTTATCAAGAAGTAAATGTATATATTGATCAAAGTGTATGTACATAGGATCATGCTAGTTAATAGCAATGCAACTATTAACTAGTTGTGACAGATAGAATTCTCAAAACGGGTCAAAACATGAGGGTATAAGGTAAAAAGAATAGAGTACACATGTGTTTTGATCCTCTTCGTAGTTTCCAAAGGTTGATAGGCAACTCCTTCGAAAAGTGCTCAATTGCGTGCTAGCCAGATGTAGTAAACCATGGCAGCCATTGCGGACAGCTTGGCTTTGGCAAGCCACGAGGACCTGCAAATTTCCGGGATGAACCAATTCAGGTAAGTGTCGATCGAATTCATATCCTGTGGTAAGGCTAACCATGCCTTAATAACCATGCCTTAATAACCATGACACCATTTCACTTCACAATAGGTGTTGTGATCTTTAAAAGCATCCAAAAAATTTGCCATGTTATGACACAACTTAGCATCACAATAAGTGTTGAGATGCTTAAAGATCAAAATATCATGAGGAAAGAAGACAACAAGAGAAGGGAGATGAGAAGGAAGCAAAAACAAGAGAGCATAAAGAGAGTACAACAAAAGAGAATGTGCAAAAGAATAGCAGTGGAGATAAAATGAGAGGAACACAATAAAAACAATGAGGGAGGAACTACAAAAAAAAAAAGAGAGTGAAGATGAGGGTAAAGTTATGTTTTATGTGGGAGAACATAAGTTAAAATTTTGTTTTCACAACAAAAATTCTTATTTGAGATCTTATGCTGGTGTTCATTCAAATACAGATGCACACAAAGAATGGGGAAATGAAAGGAATTTATCCAAACAACATACCAAAGCAAAAGAAGGGGCATAGAGATTTAAACCACATTCTGTAGAGCCCTGGAGAAATTCAAATCCTAGAGATTTTCAATGGAGGATTCAAACCAAACAAGCCTAGGAATATGAAGATTGTTAAGAAATGGATACCAAAAGGAAGGCCAAGAGGAGCTCAAAGTATTCCCCAACTCATATGGAGAGCCAATTTCATCTAACGCAACATAGAGGAGATTGAGGAGATTAAATTTAGATTGCTGAAACAGAGGTTGCATGGCCAGAGAATATGGGCATGGACCCTGCCCATGCAAATTGTAAAAGAATTTGCACCCAACATCTTCGTTGCGCGGCCTGATGCACGACCGTATGCCACGCTGTGCATGACCAATTTTGAGTTGTTTGTTTGTGGCATGGCCTTGCATCACTTGTGCAAGGTCGTGCAACACCTCTGAAGGCACTACAATATTTGTTTTAAGTTTGTTCTGGTTCATTTTTAATTTCCTACGGATTGTAATGTATTTTGGGGCCAAAAAACATGTTTTTTTAGTATCTATTTGACCAAGTATGTAAAATTTAAGTAGCTTATGGTTGGGGCTCAATATATATCCCCTTTTATTTCATTGTAAAGATAACTTTTGGATATTGAATAGAAATCAAGAAGTTTCTTGAGAGAGAGCTTGAGAACGATGGTTCGTCTTGGGTCCTTCCCATGATCATCAAGACCATTCTTAGGGTCTAATCCTTCCCTTTGTATTAAATCTATAAACTCTTTAAGATATATCAATTAGCTTGCTAAGTAGGCTCTTAGATTCATGTTAATCTAAGGTTCTTGTTAAAGGTCAAATTGGTTGCCTAAATCTCTTCTTTAAAGTGTCCTTGATTTCTTATTGAATCAAGGGTCTTTGGTTATGATTTGGCTAACTTGGTTCATTATTTTTTTGTTCTAGAATGTTTATTTTGGCATAAGGTTCTTGAACTTGGAGTTGAGTGTTTGTTTTCTACATAAAATTTCTATTTTGAATCTATATTTGGATCTTGTATTTTCTCTCATTTTTAGCCACGAAATTCACATAAAAATACATCCTAATGAGCTTGCATCACTTCTCAAACAAACAAAACGGAACTGAAGAACCAGTTGGAAACAAAATCAAAAGCTCAGGACAAATTCTTACACAACATTTACTCCATTCCGCTAGTCGGACTAAAAGTTTATATATATATATATATGTGTGTGTGTGTGTGTGTGTGTGTGTGGATCATAATAACTTTTATATATGGGTTATATAAACATATAACAATACACATTGAGTTGGGTCCAACACAAGTTGAGTTTATTCCGGTTGGAAGTGGATCCGATTTGAATTCTGACTCTATATTTATGAATCAATTTTAATTATATTCTTATTTTTTGTTTCTCTTTTTCAATATCGAACCTATTAGGATCTAAAATAATATTTGAAAACGTTTTGAGGATAAAGATAAAATTTAAAAATTCTTTTTAATAATTTTAAAATTTTAAAGATGAATACACAATTGTAAAGAATTTAAATCGAATGCCATCCCTTCAAACGTATTAAAATTATCTAAAGATTCATGATTATCATTTTCCATAAAACTATCTCTACAGATACAAGTTTTTGCTGTAGGCATGCCTTCCTTTATTTGTTCTTGGTGGTTCTCTCCCCTTTTGGTCCGTGAGTATGCGAGACTCTTCATTGCAGAGCTGTTATGGGAGACTTGGAAGTATCGTGATGAGGTTTTGTTCAACGGAACTAAGGTTGTTCCACTATAGTTGGGAAAGAGGGTTCTTAAGGCTATTGAAGATTGGTCAGATTCACCCAATTCAGCAGCTGAATGGCATGTAGATACATGGAACTTCTGTATGCTGGAAAGTTCCCATGCCACCTCGAATCATTCTGGTAACTTGGTCTAAATCTAATATGATAACGGTTAATGTTGATGGTGCCTGCAAAGGAAATCTAGGACCTTTTGGGGTTAGTGCGCGGCTCAACTGGCAACATCATCTTTGGTTTTTTGAAGAATATTGGCCACTCTTCAAATCACCAAGCAGAAACTCAAGCCGTTTACTATAGGCTTAAATGGTGCTGGCGTCTTCATTGTCATAGCGTTGTGGTTCAGTTGGACAATCAGCTTTTGGTTCATCAATTATAAGGGAAGATAGCTAGTTCATGGAAAGTACATACTTTCTTCAGGAAAATAGAGATGATGCAGCAGAGCTTCCGTTCTTGCCCTTTTTCTCATGTCTTTCGGGAAGCCAATAAAGTAGCTAATTATTTGGCAAATCTAGACTGCTTCATTCGAGGGTCCCAATCTTTCCAATCCTTAATGGAATTGCCTATTGAAGCAAGAGGCTTATGTAACTTAGATAGATGGCATATCCCTTCTCTTCGTATTAGAAAATCTGTTCCTTCTTGAGGCCTATCGGCTCTCTTTTCCTCTGTTTTTCTTTCTATTATCAATAAAAAATAGGTTTCAGCCTTCTATTAAAAGGAAAAACAAAACAAAAAAAAAACAAAATGATTATCTTTTTCCATGTGGAAGCGGTTGCCTGTGCATATGTCTTGATATCCTTTTCTTATTTTTTCTGGTCTTGAAATATCAGTTGCAACAAAGAAACAAACTTGACACAAATAAAGAGTTTGGATACGTAGTATTGGCTTATTGTATCAATGAATCTTGCAAAGCAGACACTATGAGCCGCAGAACGAGAAAAGATGCACTCTTCTTCACCTGTTGTTGTGCCGCAACTGGCGCTGTTTCTGCCCCTTGATCACCGACTGCTTCTGCCGACGCTGCTAGGGCTTTTGGGGCTGTTCTTGCAGACACTATATCCAATGGAAACCCCCTTCAATCCACTAGAAGAGTATTCAATTTTTATTGATATATATATATATATATATATATATATATATAATACTATTTGTACATTAAGCATAAAATTTCATATAAAATCTCCTTATTTTTTAGTTGATAAGCATTTTGATGTTTAGAATGCGTTTATTTTTTTCTTCATTTTTGTTGGACTAAAGTAAAAAATTATTTCATGCCCATTTTAAGAATAGTCTACAAAATCAGTGTATGGCTATGAAATTGAAGTTTCAGTCCGATTTATCGTTTGATTCTTCTTCATACGATTTCTTTTCTTTCGTAATTGACTTAGCTGCTAGCCGATTTCATTTTCGAAGTTAAGCCGCAACCGACTTATTTGAAGTATTTGATAGATATTCTGTGATAGGCAATATCATCTTGTGCATAAGTCCAAGAGACAATTGCACGCCAGAAATAATATTCACGAGAGAATTATCAGCTGAAAAACTTGCTAACAATTTGAAGAAGAGGAGAGAATTGAGCATCATTAGTCGCGAGATATGGTAGTTGTTGAATATGTTGAATTTGCATTGCATTTATGGCAGTGCAAAAGAGGGAAGCAAATCACTACTTATCCCATTCTGATGCTTCGGGTGGGTCGGGAGGATCTGCCGCCATATGAGTAAGCCGAGAAAGAGGCGCATAGTCTGAAATAAATGCTCCCAAGTCAACCAGAGGCACCGAGTAGTTCCTAGTATATATGCCCTGGGCTTGTAGTCACTGATGGCCATTTTAATAGTTCCTCATAAACGAGTTTGTGGTTAAAAATACTGTACTTTTTTATTCATTTTTCTTCCTTTCGATTCTCGCTTCATAACAAAAATTTTACAAACCCGAAGTTGAAGTTTATAGGGAAATGAAATATGGCTCACATGGCCATTTTAATGTCTTCTAGAGATAATACTTGCCTGGAAGATTGGTATTTGCACACGGTTTATCTGAATAGAAAATATGTTTATTTAAAAAAAAAAGTTGCGAAGTTCGATAATTGGTACAATGAATCTTTATTAAGGAAATCAATGATGGAATTAAAGAAAAAGAGTAGCATCTGCTTCCAATTTTTTTTTTTATTTACAAATTTTGTATATTCTGTAAAACATTTAAAAATTTTAAAACGATCTTTTAAATTTTACTCTTTAGTGTCAAAAAGAAAATTTAAAATTACAACATTATTTTTAAATATGTCCTTTCCTATTGTTTTCCCTTTTGAACACTGTAAATCAAGAGGATTTTTGGCCAATTGAAACCACCAACTCATTTACAAGATTCAAAAGTTTCTCGGAGAACAAACGTTGCATATGGCTAAGCTTGGTTGCTTCCTTCTCCTTTTGCTTGCTGCCGCTGCAGGTTAAGACTCTTCCACTCGATTTCTCCTTCTTTGATTTTTCCCTTTCTTTTGTTATAATCAATATCAAATTGTGATTTCATACTATCCCTATAATTTTTTTTTTTTATTATATCAAATTGCTAATGGGACAGATAAATTGGGACAATAATTTTAATTATAATGGACAGATAAAAAGGGACGGAGGGAGTAATAACTTCTAGGGATATTATCCTTCTTTAATACAATGTGTATTGTGCACTTGCAGTGAAAAATGAATATAAAGTAAATATGTTTACAACAAATAAAACTTTGGAATATTATTATGTTTCTTTATTTAAGAGTAGTGTGTGCTGACATAAGTACTCTCTCGTCCCAAATTATCAGACCACTTTCTAACTTAATCTTTGATCCAAATTATCTGACATTTTAAAAAATTAAGATTTAATATTTCAAATTTATCCTATTTTAAAGTATTCTATATTCTAGACACATTAAAATATAATAAAAAACTCATTTTATGAGTTATGATATTCATACTCATCTCGTTACCCATAATCAAGCATTACAGACCATGGGGCATCCATTCTAAGCGGAAGTGCTGTAAGAGTTACACATGCCGTGTAGTTGTGCCTGGTAGCTCCACCGGCGTATGTCTTTGAAAGCGGTTTTGGTGTAGGGTACTCACTAAAATAAAGTTGTACGGCTAGGGCCCATGTCCTTGTTATGTGTTATTTTCTATTTTCAACGCTTTGAATAATGTAGTATGGATTGTATCTATTGGCTATATGATCAATGGAATCTGTAATTTTCTATTTTGCTTAACATGAAGTTTGAATCCCTATTTTATTTTTATATTTGTCTAAGTTTTGACTAGCTTTGAATCATACAATGTGTGCAAGCTTCAAAACGGAACTACTCCCTCCATTTCTAAATACTTGTTCATGAAACCATTTGCACACAGGTTAAGGCGTTAAAAACAATACTACAATTTAAATAAAGTTTCTATTCTACTAATATTAAAAATATTATAGTTATTGGTTGGTAAACATCTCAAGAAGTAAGAAGAAAGAAGAATTTTGGAAATTTGTGCTGTTAACTTAGAAGAGAAGTCATTTTGTAACTTTTAAAAATTTCAGAAAAACAAATTTTCACCTCTGTAGATGACATTGTTCTTAGACTGCAAATTTTAAAGGATAAAGTTCGTCCAAAAGGATACATATTATAATCATTTGCCCTTAGGCTTGGATTGGTTGACTGTATTGTGGAAGTAAATGAAGAGGGAAAGTAAATGTAGAGGTAAATGAAAAATTTATTAGATGTAGATGTGGAGGGGAAGTAAACCAAGAGGAGGTATACTCCCCCTCCACATCAGCATTTTCTTCCCTCCCAATTTGGAGGGATTGGGAGAGAGAAAATAAAGTGGGAGTAATAATGATAATATTGACCGTATTTTTAACATTAAAAAATCTAATAAAATAAATAATGAGGGATAAAATAGTAAATTAAATTAATTATTCTCTCTCTAATTCCCTCTGCTTCCCTTCTTATTTTCACTTCAACCAAATAAGATAAGAGTAAATACATTAACTTTTCCTATTGGAAATAAAATGTGTCACTCTTCCTCCCATTCATGAACCAAACCAAGCTTTAGGAAACCACCCCAACCTAATTTCGAATATGAACTCAACAAGCATCTTAGCCAATTGTATTTTAATGTGTTTAGAAATTAGGCAACATGCAATTATCATTAGGCAAAAAGTAAAGGAATTTCGTGTTGAAGAATATTGCTGATCATTTAGATTTTATTGTATTCAATTTTTATTTGAATAAAGTTTTCTTCCTCCTTTTGGGGGTTTTAAATAAAAATATCAGAAAAATAAATTTTTGTATAAAACAAGAGTAGAATAAAATGGTATAGTCATATGTATTGCGCTTTAAGCATGTTATGATGGGGTGCTTCGCAAGAGGTGTGTCGATTTATAGAGGTAAGAAACATTATAATAGCAGGGGGAATAGATGCCTTATCTTGTGCAGGGTGGAAAAAAATCCATCTTGTACAATTGGGGATGGGCTAGAAGATTACCAAAATACACATCCTTAATTTTTCCAGAGCATATGCTAGGCTATTATTCACGGATTTTTAACTCACAAATGTTTTATAAAATTTAAATTTATACTTATATTTGTTGGGCCAAATAAGTCCAGCCCATTTAGTGTACAAAAAGACCACAAAAACAAAAGGCCCACAAATTACTATAAAAACCTAAACAAGACAAAAGCCAAAAGATTTCACGTGATTTTGCTGATTTACGTTGAGAGAGGTGTGGAAAAACGTGAATAAACAGAGAGTACACTGGAAGCAATAATTGTGTTCTTGAAGTCCTTTGATCCTCAATTTGAATAGTCATTCGGAATCCGATTGAGACAAAATTTATTACCAAGTAATCTTCCTAACAAGAACGACTTATCTAACATGAAGATTTCAGTTTTGGTAATATCCTTCCAAATTTAATTCTTATTTGATTGTAATTTTTGGGAGAAGATATTGGTATATTATTGGTGTTCCTCTAGTGTTATCTAGGGAAGATTTTGTATTGCTCATTATTATTGATAGTGGGAGTTTTTAATGGACTAGGTCCCTAGATTTTTCCCATTTCAAGTTTTTCACATTAAAAATCTTGGTATCTCATATTATTTACTTTGGTGCTTTCTTTTATGTTCTAGTGTTATTTAATTGGTATCTTCGGTTTTTCCCATCTCCAACGTGGTGCACTAGTCCTGATACTAGTTGTGTGGTTTGGTTTGCCAATCTTCTTTGTTATTATTAATGTTTGCAATTGAGGTTGCATTAGTTTCAAAAATAGAAATAAAAAGTTCAATGAATACAATAAATTATTAATGTAATTTGACTATCAATAAGCCTACATCTGCAAGTCCTAGACAAGGCCAAAGATCTATTAAAACTTTAACAAATGTTATAAGAATACACTTCTCTTAATTATTTAATAATTCCTAATGGACTCTTATAGAATACCACACAACATTCTTTGTCAAACTCTTGAAGACTTTGGTTCAACCAAACTACCTCGATTAAACTCCCATCAACCTTTATTGCAACAAGTCAATTTTGACTCTAAGAAACTTCTTCACCAAAAAGGTATTTGCTTTGAGGAAGAATAATTCAAGTTTCCTTCGAAGATATTATATTTTTGCAGCAATCAACTTCAATCGAGAAACATAGCTCAGCAATGAATGCCTAGCAACCATATGAATGCACATGTTTTTAAATCACTAAGAAAATACGCATTGATTCCTCACTCTATTTTTCGACCAAACTATAAGGATCTCACTAAAAATTTCTTTCTTTACTTGTATCTCAATAATTTCTTTGGTTGCTTTTATAGATATCACAATAGTGTTTGATTCTTTGTTGAAATAGGAATCTTCTTAATGCCTTAAGCATCCCAAACCTTCAGATTTCAAATCTCACTAGGATTCCACTTTATGCGAAAAATCTTTAACATTTCTTTACTCAGATTTTCCCTCCATATTTTGGAATGCTTCTCCTAATTTAAATTCAATAAATCCCACATCGAACATTGTCAAGACACATTCCAATAAATTCCAAATTCATGTGACCTGAACCATACCTACATTTATCAACAATGCATGTCAAATTTCGACCTTGACAATGACCGTAACAGATAGACAACATTTGCAAATGAAGAGAGATGCAAATGAACAAAGCATAAAGCATAAATGAACAGAATTACTTGAATGAAGATCATTGTTTATTAAAGTGGAAGTTTGCACAAATTGTGAACAATAAGTTTAGGTGAGAAAAACACTACACACGACAATGAACAACTTTAATTTTTACCCAATCTCATTTTTCTTCCCACGAAAAACCCCAAGTGCTTGCTCTTCCCTCCTGCAAAAAATCAATACAAGGTGTTTAGTTTCAAACCTTCAACTTGGTTTTGAAAGCTTCTCTTGCGCCCTTCGCGTGCTGCATCAGCGTAATATTTTGAAATTTCAAGTAGCATTAAGGAAATTATTATAAATTAAAATTTTTTTAACAACAATCATTAACAAATTATATGTATTCATCAAATATCTTTACATAAAAATTAAACACATATGCTAAAATACAATTATAGTATACAAAAAATTTAAATTAATTTACCAAGATAACACATATCTCAATGGCAAGTGATCCCTAGTGGACTCTAACAGAACATAATAAAGTGTTCTTTCTATCAAACTTCGAGAATGCAATTGTTGAACTCAATCCAGTATAACTGAACATTCATTAAGAAACATTGCAGCAACTCCATGGATTTATAATTTCTGGCGATAAGGACTTGCGAGGAAGATTGGCATTTGCACACACTTTATCCAAAGAAAGTATTGTGAATTCAATTCAAAATAGAATTAAGCAAGGATAGTGAATTTCAGTAAAAATAGAATTAGAAAATAAATTATAAAAACTATAAAAGAAAAAGACCAAAGAAAATAGAGAAATAAGAGAATTACTTAAATTCAAAATTGGTATTCTACTCATTTACATAAGACTTGTATTTTATAAAGGTTTAAATGTATCATCTTAAAGGATAAGAAATAAATTTAATAAATACAATCTTTTTATCCATAAAATTAAAATTCTAAGAAATATAAACAGTCATTTTTTGTAGAATAAATGAATAATCTCAAAACTTGAACAATTGCTTAGCTGTCATCTAAATAAATAGATAGTTTCTAAAGATGAACAACTACTGTATCTTACTGATTTAATAATACTCTCCTTTGGATGTTCATTTTCAAAGTATCGGAAATGCCTCGTTGAATAACCTTCCTAGGAAAAATCCCATGGGACAAAATCCTAGTGAAGGAAAAAAGTGAATATTTTCCATTCTAAAAGGATCGAATACCAGCTCGTTAAAAACCAAACCAAGAAAAAACTTCTAGGCATTAGAAATATGCGTTAAAAGATCAAAAACTTCTATTACGATATTTACAATGATAATACTTTTTTTATTTAATGTGTTTGTAACCATATTTTTCATACATAAAAGTTGAAGATATGTTAATAAATGATTTATATGATGGGTTGTAACACCCCACTACATATGTAGCCAATCAAGACATGGATGTCGCCTGGTCCTTTAGACCGCATTTATAACGTGGTATGAAAATAAATGAATAGGCTAATAAATCTTCAAAACTTTGAATTAGAGTTAAAACATCAAATGAACTATTGCAATATCAACATAGACTAAATTCTCCAAAATAAAAATTTCCATTCATCCAAATAAAAATGTAGAAAAGAAATATTGTATCAAAATTATGACCAACATGAAACATAACTCTAACTCTATAGTCCTGATAAGCTCATATTACCCCAAAAGCATGGTTAGAAAATTATGTGGGATTATAATAATCTCAGTAAAATCAGTAATATGAATTGTGACAGCTATAATACATGTCAAGATGCACGAGTAGTATCATTTTGAATGGATATGAATAAATCCCTTATGTTTTTATGCTTTTCCTGATAAATATTGTTTATGGGGATAAATCCAGCAAATAAAAAATTATTTACATTGCCAAATAATTTTGTCGAGTAAATTATTCGCAACACAATCCTCAAGCATTAGTAATATTTTTTTTAAACCACATCAAACACTCCACTACATGCTTAGCTGAAACAGGTTGGGGATCTAATGCTTCAAAGGCCTTTGTATCTATCTAGTGTCCCATGTAACACCCCACTACATATGAAGTATCATTTAACTTGACTTCAAAGGCCTTGGTATGTTTGATCTAATGACAAGATCATGTTTGAAGTTTGAATGAGAATTGTAGCATTGTTATAGTCAAAATTTTTTAAAGTGAAACTTATGCTGTCTTCTTTTTATTTTTTATTTTTTTTATCAAGAAGTAAACGTATATATTGATCAAAGTGTACGTACACAAGATCATGCTAGTTAATAGCAATGCAACTATTAACTAGTTGTGACAGATAGAATCCTCAAAACGAGTCAAAACATGAGGGTCTAAGGTAAAAAGAATAGAGTACACATGTGTTTTGATGCTCTTCGTAGTTTCCAAAGGTTGATAGGTAACTCCTTCAAAAAGTGCTCAATTGCGTGCTAGCCAGATGTAGTAAACCGTGGCAGCCATTGCGGACACTTTGGCTTTGGCAAGCCACGAGGACCCGCAAGTTGCCTGGATGAACCAATTGAGGCAAGTGTCGATCGAATTCATATCCTGTGGTAAGGCTAACCATGCCTTAATATCCGTCCATACTTGTTTCGGTATTACACAGTTGAAGAATAGGTGTCTGGTCATCTTTGGATGCGTTTGGCATAAAGGACATGACATGTCATCCGGCTGGAACACCAGAACATCTTTAGTTTTAAACCGGTCCTTGGCACACAACCAAACCAAACCATGAATGAATGCTTTGGCATGAGCCCCTACTTCCAGATCGTTTTGGCCCATTGTACCTTCGGTAGTGATGGCCTTAGATTGTTATATGCCTGTACAGTGAATCTTGTGGTCCCTATTGCCCAAGACTGCAAGAGTATTGCTGCTCAATTTGCATCTCTTTCCCTTTCCAGAATGGAATCCCTAATTTATAGTATTCTTCAGAACAAAGGAGAATGGTCCTTATGTTGTGGTATTTCCCAAATTGAACAGCCCTCCATATAATAGTGATTAAGCCATTTAACCCAGAGAGATTGTTTCTCTAATTAGATATCCCTTAAGATTCAGGACAACGAGTGCCCGTTCCAAGTGCTTACATTTCTAAGTCCCAGGCCGCCTTCTTTCTTGAGCGGGCAAATATCTCTCTAGGTCTACCATGTGATGATGTGGCAGTAGTAGACCAACCCTAACATAGTCCACATTAAGTTTCTGACACTGAACCCGAGTCCCAATAAGTCAGTAGGAGTAGTCAACAAATTCTTCTGCAAGTGCCTTTTGACTGTCAGTCCTTGTTCCATCCTCCTTTATAATGGATGCAATGAAGTTCCTTTTCTTGTTCCTGTTAACATATGGCATGGATGTATTTGGTGCATTTGTCAGCCTATGCAACATATTTCCCCTTTGCCGACTACTTATAAAACTTCATTTACGCATCCGCCAACCTCCAAGCGAGTCATTTTTCGATCCTTGTACTTGGGCAATCAAGGTGTTGTCTAAGGGATTATCTAGTAATAGCTATTGTGCCCTCTGTAGCTCTTTGTTAGCCTGTTGAACACAAGTTTGAAATATGGGAAAATTCCTTTCTGTTCAGTCCTCACAAATCCCATTTGAGTGCCTTCAACTTTTGACACAGTATATACTGATGATAACCTTCGAAACTCTATTCTCACACCCTATCAACCAAATCAAAAAAACTTTCCTGGACTGCCCAAATATTTAAAAATCTAAAAGGAGGACCCCCCTCCCCCCCATCGGATAATCCACCTGCATCTTAAGGCATGGGTTGTGGTTGGAAAGGCATGTAATGGGGAAAAACTCCTCAGATGCTTGGCTTTGACTCCAGAATCAGGAGTCATTACCCATGACTTTGTCTAGCTTGGACCATGCCCGGGAGTTTGTCCACGTGTACCGTGTGCAAACAAATGGGAGGTCTGCTAGGCCAGTCTCCACACAAAGCAAGGAGAAGTCATTTAACACATAGGTATTAGGGGTTGTCCCTCCTAATTTTTCATCCACCTGTAAATAAGTGTTAAAGTCTCCCATAATAATCCATGGGGTCGAAAGTTGATTGGAGAATTGCTTCAAATCATTCCATAGGGGTCATCTGGCAACAACTATATTGTAAGCATACACAAAGGTGAAAAAATATGAAATATGAGTAACTTTGCAAGTGATGCGGCAAGATAGTGCCTGTACCGAGCTATGCCAAACATGCACATCAACCTTAGCCTCGTTCTATAGGACGGCCACCTTTCCCCCTTCGAAGTCATCAAAATTGTGTTTCGCAGCCGAATTAGTAAAATGGTTCCTTAACATATTCTCTAGGCCTTCCACGTTGAGTTTAGTTTCCAATATACCACAAACATCCACATTGTGCTTTGAGATGATGTCCCTTACCCTGTACTGCTTGATGGTTTTATTAAATCCTCTTATGTTCCAATATGCGACTCTCATTATTGACAATTAGTGCCTGCTGGGCACCAAACAAGTCGATGTTGTGGTTTATGAATTTTTTCCACACGGTGCGAATAATCCTAGAATCTTGCATGGATGCTCTTCCAGCTTTAACCACCACATTTGGTAAATCCTCCACACTTCCTTCTTCACCCGCTTTTGGCACAACGTTATTGACCAGAAATTGTACCCTACCCCCCAGGACATGGGAATGTGATAGGGGCTAAAATACTTTATCTTAATTACTTTGCTTGAGGAAAACCAAAGATTCAAGTGTGGAGTAATGTGATAGGGGCTAAAATAATCATTTAATTCCTAGTTATTTAAGGTTATTTTGTAATGCATTTGATGTAATAACTAGTTATATTTCTTCATATTTGATATTTTACCTTTGAAAATGTATTTTGGTGTTTTTATGCAAAATACATAGAAAAAAAAAGCAAAAACCGACGCCGGATAGAATCCTGGCCGCGTTGTGCACAGTAGGCGCCAACCTAATACTAGAAAATAGGAGATGAAAAAAATAAAGCAATGTCCATCCAAAGCAGAACACGGCCGGTGCTGGCCAAGAAGAGCTGAGCCGGTGCCAGTCGCAGTCTGTTCTGTGGTGACTTCTCCTTTCTGTTCGCTAATTTGGTAATTTCCTAAGAGTTTTGGTATTTTCAAACTTGTACTCAGCGTAGAACTCTTAAGGAACGATTTTTTGAATCTTGAGAGCCTATTTAAGCAAGGAAAGCACAAGAGAAACACATGAACCCAAGGATCAAAACTATAAATCAATCATTGAAGATGGGATTCATCATTTAAGGGGCACTGTTCAAGAAGGTGTTCGAGAAAGAAGAAGGGGGCTTGTCTATGAGTTATTTCTTTTACCGTTATTTTCTTTTTCTAGAACAATGACATGATTAATGTTTTCATTATAATTTTATATTATTCTAATATTCATAATTTTTTAGTTAATTTAGTCTTTTGATAAATTGATTATTATTCTTGGTATTTGATTATTTTCTTTAATTAAAGAATTGATTGATTGATTCTTCTTGTTGACTTGCTTGCAAAAGAGGTTGATAGTAGTTTCAATTTAATTAATTTTATATTATTTATCTCCTAACTAACTTGCAAAATGGGTTAATTGTTAAGAACATAGGTAATAAAAGATTAGTTGACGATTGCTAGAATATAGACTCATTGACGAATTTCATGCTTTAAATCACCAAGAGTTTAGGGATTTATGTAAGGATAAAGTTTAATGCATCTTTTGGGTAAACTGGTTGAGACGAGAAAATGCCCACTGATTTAGCTAAATAATAGTGATTCTCTGGAATGTAAATGAAGTTGGTTGGTCTATTTGAATTCCTTCATGATGACAAGAAGGAATTTGCTGTGAGAATTGTTGAGTAATTCATTGCCATGTCTTCAAGAATATCTATCTAAATTGCATATTCTTTTATCCTTGAGTTGTTTATATTTTTCTTTATTTTCTTTTTTATTCTTATCACTTTATTGGGTTTGTTAAATAATGAATGAAAAGTAGCTAATGGTAGTGGTTCCATGAGAATCGATACTCATTAATACCCTATACTATGCTTGTAATGAATATACTTGTTCATATGTGCAATTTGGGGATTAATGTTTTAATTAAAACTTTGCTAAGTATGACTCAAAATTGTATGATTTTTATATACCCGAATCTTACACATTAAAAAGATAAGCAATTCTAAAACTTCGAACATAAACTAAAACTTCAAATTGCAATTATTACAATCCTTGCACGGGATAGGGGTCCAAAATAATGCTCCCAACATCAGAATTAATAAACAAAACATTGTGTCAAGGCTACTGCTATTACAAAAGAGAGCTCTAACCCTCAGTCCTGATAAATTCATCTTACTCAGAAAAAATGATTACAAAAGTAGTGTGAGATTATAAAAATCACAGTAAGTGCGCAGTATGCGAATTTGTGTCACAATTTTCACAACTACATGGCATGATGCATGAGATGTAGACTTGAATGGAGAGACATTCATAATTTAAATAATTTTCACATTTCAAATGCAATATAATATTGGTGAGATACAACAAATACAAAACTAGTAGCTTGCATAAATAAATATTTTGCCGAGTAAACTTGTTCATATTAAATTTTTGGAATATAAAATTCAGTCTTCAAAAGTCTTGAACATAGTATAGAACCATATCCTGTGTACTAATAAGATACCCACACTGTGTCAGTTATGATAATGGTACGTCATATATATGTTGACAGTATTTTCCATGCCAGGTAATTGAGTAGGGAGTACATCCTTCCCGAGGGAATACCCCACTAGCCTCTCTCAAATAAAATCAGACCAAATGTCTCACATTTCTCGTCCAACTCCTCTTGGAGATTGTGTTGCTAGCTAAGGAACGAGCTTAGCTACTGGAACCTTCAGCCTACTCGGAAATATATAACTTTCTGAAAACGAACAATCTATTGGAACTCTCTCCTAATCTAATGAAAACTAGTCCTATAGTCTTGCCCATTAGGATCTCAATGTCAATAACTAATGGTTCAAGAGTTTGTTATTCCAATATGGAATAATTAATTTATTTCCAAAAATTGTTCCAGGACTTTTGAAATAAATTCCCAAGTCCCTTCTCGACCAAGTTCAAAGCCACAAACATTTTTCTCCAAGGTTTCCAAATCAAACCTTCATATATCCATTCTAAAATTTACTCGAGAAGTATTAATTGCAGTTTATTGTATTGATATTTGAAGCCATTAAGTATAAAACTCATGCTACGGTTTTCATAAAAATTTTATGTATGAAATGCACAAATACATTTTCATGTTTCGCATAATTTTGATGCATGGCTCCATAATCATAAGTTCATTTGAGGCTTCATAACACCAAGTATGCAGGGATAAATTACATTATCATAATATTAACATTATTTTAAGTAGGCATTATTTTCAGGCATATATATTTTCTTCAAATGGCATACTCATATTTTTAATCGTAATTGCCATGTCAAGTGCATAAAACGTTTCATAAGATGTATGCATATATTACATGCACAATTGAAGGTAATTTTTACATAATTTAGGCATAGCATTTTTTCA
This sequence comes from Voacanga thouarsii, assembly GCA_026120185.1. NCBI lineage: Eukaryota > Viridiplantae > Streptophyta > Magnoliopsida > Gentianales > Apocynaceae > Voacanga > Voacanga thouarsii. The sequence continues at coordinate 40,393 of JANUWF010000558.1, read as the reverse complement.
TGGGATTTTGTACTTCAGATCAAGCACTTCAAAAATAAGCATGAGATGCAAGAACTTGCCTTGTTCAAGTTTAGCTAATCTCCTTCACTTAGTTAAAGATCTCGCTTCTCCTCCTTTCCCTATGTCTGCCACGTCTGTCATATATACAATGTGATGGAATTAATTCCTATTTATATCACTCCAAATAAAGTATTAATTAAATCCCTAGTGTAATTAGGGAATTATTTATGTCTTAAGTAATTCTAAAAGTGCTTAGTGACAAAACTTAAGTCTAGGGTAAATCATTCCCTCACAAAATTCAATAACTTGCTAATGTATTTATAAATTCATATAGTATAAGTCTCCCAATTTCTCTGTCAACATAAATGGCCAAACAAAGCCTTGATTATATCATAAATCCCAAATTATCACGCAAAACCCAAAATATCTATGCAAACCATGCAACTCATTCACCAATTCCTCTCACGCAAAACACTAATTAGACATATAAAGACCAAATCAACCATGAAAACCCTAATTAATCAAACAAAACCCTTTAATTAACCATGCAACTCATTCACCAATTCCTCTCACGAAGTACGTCTGGCATCAAATAATCTTGTGTGATAAAAAGTCCTTTGCAATGTTTTATTTTGCTAAGAGTGGGGGTGCATCACCTACAGTTATAAAGTCCATTGAAATCATCAACCCCCACGAATATATTCCTAATAATTCCAAACATCTTATAAAACACATTAAAGCCAGTTTTTGAAGCATTTACAGCCATCCCTAGGCAAAATTCATTTATCTACTTCAAATACAATTTTTGTTTTCAACGTAAACGAGGTCATAAATACCCACCTATTTAATACAGAAAATAATTTTATTTTTCAATAAAAAATTCCAGCCTAGTACCTTAGTATGTTAGGTAAATTACCTTGCACTTGTCTCTCGAAGATTTCACAAAGAAATGTCTCAAACAATTTTTGTACAAAGACTCGTCAGTTTAGTAACTATATTTGTGCAGCAAATTTGAAAAATTCATATCTCACAAATTACAAAAGCATTTTCACTAATTCTTTTTCTAAAATCTTCCTAACATCTTGAAGTTCCTAGAAAATCATAAGCAAACTCAGTCAAAATTGGGGATTTTTGGGGTTTTAAAATTTATATCTATATAGGGCTTTCTGCACAATAATAATTGAAGCCATCATGAATAAAGTTCATGCTATGATTTTCACAAAATTCACATGCATGAAAACGCAAAAATTTAATGTTAACATTACGACAAGAAAAAATGGCTTTAGAGTCAGGACAGTAGGGTTTTAGTGACACTTTTGAAGTCTTGACACTTTGAAATTGCGTCCTCCAAAGTCGAGTCATAATAGATGTTGTTACATTGCACTACAAAAGTGTCAAGAAATGTATCATGTTTTGACCCTATTTAGCGGCACAATGGGTGTTGTTACATGCCACAAAAACATGTTAGGAAAGGTGCCATATTATGACACAATTTAGCGTCACAAAAGGAGATGTGACACTTTAAAATGTCAGAAAAAGTCTCATGTTATGACATCATTTCGCTTCACAATAGGTGTTGTGATCTTTAAAAGCATCTAAAAAATTTGCCATGTTATGACACAACTTAGCATCACAATAAGTGTTGAGATGCTTAAAGATCAAAATATCATGAGGAAAGAAGAGAACAAGAGAAGGGAGTTGAGAAGGAAGCAAAAACAAGAGATCATAAAGAGAGTACAACAAAAGAGAATGTGCAAAAGAATAGCAGTGGAGATAAAATGAGAGGAACACAAAAAAAACAACGAGGAAGGAACTACAAAAAAAGAGAGTGAAGATGAGGGTAAAATTGTGTTTTATGTGGGAGAACATAAGTTAAAATTTTGTTTTCACAACAAAAATTCTTATTTGAGATCTTATGCTCGGTGTTCATTCAAATACAAATGCACACAAAGAATGGGGAAATGAAAGGAATTTATCCAAACAACATACCAAAGCAAAAGAAGGGGCATAGAGATTTAAACCACATTTTGTAGAGCCCCGGAGAAATTCAAATCCTAGAGATTTTCAATGGAGGATTCAAGCCAAACAAGCCTAGGAATGTGAATATTGTTAAGAAATGGATACCAAAAGGAAGGCCAAGAGGAGCTCAAAGTATTCCCCAACTCATATGGAGAGCCAATTTAATCTAATGCAACATAGAGGAGATTGAGGAGATTAAATTTAGAGTGCTGAAACAGAGGTTGCACGACCAGAGAATATGGGCATGGACCCTGCCCATGCAAATTGCAAAAGAATTTGCACCCAACATCTTCATTGCGCGGCCTGATGCACAACCGTATGCCAAGCTGTGCACGACCAATTTTGAGTTGTCTGTCTATGGCACGGCCTTGCATCACTTGTGCAAGGTCATGCAACACCTCTGAAGGCACTACAATATTTGTTTTAACTTTCTTCTGGTTCGTTTTTAATTTCCTATGGATTGTAATGTATTTTGGGGCCAAAAAACATGTTTTTTAGTATCTATTTGACCGAGTATGTAAAATTTAAGTAGCTTATGGTTGGGGCTCAATATATATCCCCTTTTATTTCATTTTAAAGATAACGTTTGGATATTGAATAGAAATTGTTCAAGAAGTTTCTTGAGAGAGTGCTTGAGAACGATGGTTCGTCTTGGGTCCTTCCCATGATCATCAAGACCATTCTTAGGGTCTAATCCTTTCCTTTGTATTAAATCTATAAACTCTTTAAGATATATCAATTAGCTTGCTAAGTAGGCTCTAGATTCATGTTAATCTAAGGTTCTTGTTAAAGGTCAAATTGGTTGCCTAAATCTCTTCTTTAAAGTGTCCTTGATTTCTTATAGAATCAAGGGTCTTTGGTTATGATTTGGTTAACTTGGTTCATTATTTTTGTGTTCTAGAATGTTTATTTTGGCGTAAGGTTGCACTTGGAGTTGAGTGTTTGTTTTCTACATAAAATTTCTATTTTGAATCTATATTTGGATCTTGTATTTTCTCCCATTTTTAGTCACGAAATTCACATAAAAATACATCCCAATTGGAAACAAAACAGAACTAAAGAACCTATTGGAAACAAAATCAAAAGCTGAGGACAAATTCTTACACAGCATTTACTCCGTTCCGCTAGTCGGACTAAAATTTATATATATATATATATATATATATATATATGGATCATAATAACTTTTATATATGGGTTATATAAACATATAACAATACAAATTGAGTTGGGTCCAACACAAGTTGAGTTTATTTCGATTGGAAGTGGATCCGATTTGAATTCTGACTCTATGTTTATGAATCAATTTTAATTATATTCTTATTTTTTTTTCTATTTTTCAGTATCGAACCTATTAGGATCTAAAATAATATTTGAAAACATTTTGAGGACAAAGATAAAATTTAAAAATTCTTTTTAATAATTTTAAAATTTTAAAGATAAATACACAATTGTAAAGAATTTCAATCGAATGCCATCCCATCAAATGTATTAAAATTATCTAAAGATTCATGATTATCATTTTCCATAAAATTATCTCCACATATACAAGTTTTTGTTATAGACATGCCTTCCTTTATTTGTTCTTGGTGGTTCTCTCCCCTTTCGGCCCGTGAGTATGCGAGACTTTTTATTGCATAGCTGTTATGGGAGACTTGGAAGTATCGTAATGAGGTTTTGTTCAATGGAACTAAGGTTGTTCCACTACAGTTGGGAAAGAGGGTTCTTAAGGCTATTGCAGATTGGTCAGATTCACCCAATTCAGTAGCCGAATGGCATGTAGATACATGGAACTTTTGTATGCTGGAAAGTTCCCATGTCACCTCGAATCATTCCGGTTGCCTGCAAAGGAAATCCATGACCTTTTGGGGTCAGAGTAATTGTGTGCGGCTTAACTGGCAATGTCATCTTTGGTTTTTTGAAGAATATTGGACACTCTTCAAATCACCAAGCAGAATAGTGCTGGCGTCTTCATTGTCATAGCGTTGTGGTTCAGTGGGACAATCAGCTTCTGGTTCATCAATTATAAGGGAAGATAGCTAGTTCATGGAAAGTACATACTTTCCTTAGGAAAATAGAGATGATGCGGCAGAGCTTCCGTTCTTGCCCTTTTTCTCATGTCTTTCGGGAAGCCAATAAAGTAGCTAATTATTTGGTAAATCTAGAGTGCTTCATTCAATTGTCCCAATCTTTTCAATCCTTTACCGAATTGCCTATTGAAGCAAGAGACTTATGTAACTTAGATAGATGACAAATCCCATCCCTTCGTATTAGAAAATCTGTTCCTTCTTGAGGCCTATCGGCTCTCTTTTCCTTTGTTTTTCTTTCTATTATCAATAAAAAATAGGTTTCAGTCTTTTATTAAAAAGAAAAACAAAACAAAAAAAAATGATTATCCTTTTCCATGTGGAAGCGGTTGCCTGTGCATATGCCTTGATATCCTTTTCTGGTCTTGAAATATCAGTTGCAACAAAAAAGCAAACTTGACACAATTAAAGAGTTCGGATACGTAGCATTAGCTTATTGTATTTTTTTTTTTTTAACCCACCCAATGGGTGGGAAATTTTATATTGATAGAAGAGGGGAATACAAGGAGGGGGTATTAGCCTGACCTCCGAATAATTATAAACAAAATCTAATGGAAGGGACTTGCATCTTGACCATATGGTATAATCCGTGAAAGTGCCTAGGTAACTCTGAAGAGTTCGAAAAAGTAAATCGCCCATTTTGAGTCAATGCATAGTTTGCTGATAGTTCTACAATCTGAATCCCCTCCCTATAAACACAAGTAATAGTAAATCGTTTATTTTTTTCTTCATTTTTGTTGGACTAAAGTAAAAAATTATTTCATGCCCATTTTAAGAATAGTCTACAAAATCAGTGTATGGCTATGAAATTGAAGTTTCAGTCCGATTTATCGTTTGATTCTTCTTCATACGATTTCTTTTCTTTCGTAATTGACTGAGCTGCTAGCCGATTTCATTTTCGAAGTTAAGCGGCAACCGACTTATTTGAAGTATTTGATAGATATTCTGTGATAGGCAATATCATCTTGTGCATAAGTCCAAGAGACAATTGCACGCCAGAAATAATATTCACGAGAGAATTATCAGCTGAAAAACTTGCTAACAATTTGAAGAAGAGGAGAGAATTGAGCATCATTAGTCGCGAGATATGGTAGTTGTTGAATATGTTGAATTTGCATTGCATTTATGGCAGTGCAAAAGAGGGAAGCAAATCACTACTTATCCCATTCTGATGCTTCGGGTGGGTCGGGAGGATCTGCCGCCATATGAGTAAGCCGAGAAAGAGGCGCATAGTCTGAAATAAATGCTCCCAAGTCAACCAGAGGCACCGAGTAGTTCCTAGTATATATGCCCTGGGCTTGTAGTCACTGATGGCCATTTTAATAGTTCCTCATAAACGAGTTTGTGGTTAAAAATACTGTACTTTTTTATTCATTTTTCTTCCTTTCGATTCTCGCTTCATAACAAAAATTTTACAAACCCGAAGTTGAAGTTTATAGGGAAATGAAATATGGCTCACATGGCCATTTTAATGTCTTCTAGAGATAATACTTGCCTGGAAGATTGGTATTTGCACACGGTTTATCTGAATAGAAAATATGTTTATTTAAAAAAAAAAAAAGTTGCGAAGTTCGATAATTGGTACAATGAATCTTTATTAAGGAAATCAATGATGGAATTAAAGAAAAAGAGTAGCATCTGCTTCCAATTTTTTTTTTTATTTACAAATTTTGTATATTCTGTAAAACATTTAAAAATTTTAAAACGATCTTTTAAATTTTACTCTTTAGTGTCAAAAAGAAAATTTAAAATTACAACATTATTTTTAAATATGTCCTTTCCTATTGTTTTCCCCTAATCCAACTTTATGATTTAGTCCTACAAACATTTAAACTGGCTTTTTGAACACTGTAAATCAAGAGGATTTTTGGCCAATTGAAACCACCAACTCATTTACAAGATTCAAAAGTTTCTCGGAGAACAAACGTTGCATATGGCTAAGCTTGGTTGCTTCCTTCTCCTTTTGCTTGCTGCCGCTGCAGGTTAAGACTCTTCCACTCGATTTCTCCTTCTTTGATTTTTCCCTTTCTTTTGTTATAATCAATATCAAATTGTGATTTCATACTATCCCTATAATTTTTTTTTTTATTATATCAAATTGCTAATGGGACAGATAAATTGGGACAATAATTTTAATTATAATGGACAGATAAAAAGGGACGGAGGGAGTAATAACTTCTAGGGATATTATCCTTCTTTAATACAATGTGTATTGTGCGCTTGCAGTGAAAAATGAATATAAAGTAAATATGTTTACAACATATAAAACTTTGAAATATTATTATGTTTCTTTATTTAAGAGTAGTGTGTGCTGACATAAGTACTCTCCCGTCCCAAATTATCAGACCACTTTCTAACTTAATCTTTAATCCAAATTATCTGCCATTTTAGAAAATTAAGATTTATTATTCCAAATTTACACTATTTTAAAGTATTCTAATTTCTAAACACATTAAAATATAATAAAAAACTCATTTTATGAGTTATGATATTCATACTCATCTCGTTACCCATAATCAAGCATTACAGACCATGGGGCATCCATTCTAAGCGGAAGTGCTGTAAGAGTTACACATGCCGTGTAGTTGTGCCTGGTAGCTCCACCGGCGTATGTCTTTGAAAGCGGTTTTGGTGTAGGGTACTCACTAAAATAAAGTTGTACGGCTAGGCCCCATGTCCTTGTTATGTGTTATTTTCTATTTTCAACGCTTTGAATAATGTAGTATAGATTGTATCTATTGGCTATATGATCAATGGAATCTGTAATTTTCTATTTTGCTTAACATGAAGTTTGAATCCCTATTTTATTTTTATATTTGTCTAAGTTTTGACTAGCTTTGAATCATACAATGTGTGCAAGCTTCAAAACGGAACTACTCCCTCAATTTCAAAATATTTGTTTATGAAACTATTTGCACACAGATTAAGGTGTTAAAAACAATACTACAATTTAAATAAAGTTTCTATTCTACTAATATTAAAAATATTATAGTTATTGGTTAGTAAAAATCTCAAAAAGTAAGAAGAAAGAAGAATTTTGGAAATTTGTGCTGTTAACTTAGAAGAGAAGTCATTTTGTAACTTTTAAAAATTTCAGAAAAACAAATTTTCACCTCTGTAGATGACATTGTTCTTAGACTGCAAATTTTAAAGGATAAAGTTCGTCTAAAAGGATACATATTAGAATCATTTGCCCTTAGGCTTGGATTGGTTGACTGTATTGTGGAAGTAAATGAAGAGGGAAAGTAAATGTAGAGGTAAATGAAACATTTATCTCGTTTGGTTAGATGTAGATGTGGAGGGGAAGTAAACCAAGAGGAGGTATACTCCCCCTCCACATCAGCATTTTCTTTCCTCCCAATTTGGAGGGATTGCGAGAGAGAAAATAAAGTGGGAGTAATAATGATAATATTGACCGTATTTTTAACATTAAAAAATCTAATAAAATAAATAATGAGGGATAAAATAGTAAATTAAATTAATTATTCTCTCTCTAATTCCCTCTGCTTCCCTTCTTATTTTCACTCCAACCAAATAAGATAAGAGTAAATACATTAACTTTTCCTATTGGAAATAAAATGTGTCACTCTTCCTCCCATTCATGAACCAAACCAAGCTTTAGGAAACCACCCCAACCTAATTTCGAATATGAACTCAACAAGCATCTTAGCCAATTGTATTTTAATGTGTTTAGAAATTAGGCAACATGCAATTATCATTAGGCAAAAAGTAAAGGAATTTCGTGTTGAAGAATATTGCTGATCATTTAGATTTTATTGTATTCAATTTTTATTTGAATAAAGTTTTCTTCCTCCTTTTGGGGGTTTTAAATAAAAATATCAGAAAAATAAATTTTTGTATAAAACAAGAGTAGAATAAAATGGTATAGTCATATGTATTGCGCTTTAAGCATGTTATGATGGGGTGCTTCGCAAGAGGTGTGTCGATTTATAGAGGTAAGAAACATTATAATAGCAGGGGGAATAGATGCCTTATCTTGTGCAGGGTGGAAAAAAATCCATCTTGTACAATTGGGGATGGGCTAGAAGATTACCAAAATACACATCCTTAATTTTTCCAGAGCATATGCTAGGCTATTATTCACGGATTTTTAACTCACAAATGTTTTATAAAATTTAAATTTATACTTATATTTGTTGGGCCAAATAAGTCCAGCCCATTTAGTGTACAAAAAGACCACAAAAACAAAAGGCCCACAAATTACAATAAAAACCTAAACAAGACAAAAGCCAAAAGATTTCACGTGATTTTGCTGATTTACGTTGAGAGAGGTGTGGAAAAACGTGAATAAACAGAGAGTACACTGGAAGCAATAATTGTGTTCTTGAAGTCCTTTGATCCTCAATTTGAATAGTCATTCGGAATCCGATTGAGACAAAATTTATTACCAAGTAATCTTCCTAACAAGAACGACTCATCTAACATGAAGATTTCAGTTTTGGTAATATCCTTCCAAATTTAATTCTTATTTGATTGTAATTTTTGGGAGAAGATATTGGTATATTATTGGTGTTCCTCTAGTGTTATCTAGAGAAGATTTTGTATTACTCATTATTATTGATAGTGGGAGTTTTTAATGGACTAGGTCTCGTGATTTTTCCCATTTCAAGTTTTTCACATTAAAAATCTTAGTATCTCATATTATTTACTTTGGCGCTTTCTTTTATGTTCTAGTGTTATTTAATTGGTATCTTCGGTTTTTCCCATCTCCATCGTGGTGCACTAGTCCTGATACTAGTTGTGTGGTTTGGTTTGCCAATCTTCTTTGTTATTATTAATGTTTGCAATTGAGGTTGCATTAGTTTCAAAAATAGAAATAAAAAGTTCAATGAATACAATAAATTATTAATGTAATTTGACTATCAATAAGCCTACATCTGCAAGTCCTAGACAAGGCCAAAGATCTATTAAAACTTTAACAAATGTTATAAGAATACACTTCTCTTAATTATTTAATAATTCCTAATGGACTCTTACAGAATACCACACAACATTCTTTGTCAAACTCTTGAAGACTTTGGTTCAACCAAACTACCTCGATTAAACTCCCATCAACCTTTATTGCAACAAGTCAATTTTGACTCTAAGAAACTTCTTCACCAAAAAGGTATTTGCTTTGAGGAAGAATAATTCAAGTTTCCTTCGAATATATTATATTTTTGCATCAATCAACTTCAATCGAGAAACATAGCTCAACAATGAATGCCTAGCAACCATATGAATGCACATGTTTTTAAATCACTAAGAAAATACGCATTGATTCCTCACTCTATTTTTCGACCAAACTATAAGGATCTCACTAAAAATTTCTTTCTTTACTTGTATCTCAATAATTTCTTTGGTTGCTTTTATAGATATCACAATAGTGTTTGATTCTTTGTTGAAATAGGAATCTTCTTAATGCCTTAAAGCATCCCAAACCTTCAGATTTCAAATCTCACTAGGATTCCACTTTATGCGAAAAATCTTTAACATTTCTTTACTCAGATTTTCCCTCCATATTTTGGAATGCTTCTCCTAATTTAAATTCAATAAATCCCACATCAAACATTGTCAAGACACATTCCAATAAATTCCAAATTCATGTGACCTGAACCATACCTACAGTTATCAACAATGCATGTCAAATTTCGACCTTGACAATGACCATAACAGATAGACAACATTTGCAAATGAAGAGAGATGCAAATGAACAGAATTACTTGAATGAAGATCATTGTTTATTAAAGTGGAAGTTTGCACAAATTGTGAACAATAAGTTTAGGTGAGAAAAACACTACACACGACAATGAACAACTTTAATTTTTACCCAATCTCATTTTTCTTCCCACGAAAAACCCCAAGTGCTTGCTCTTCCCTCCTGCAAAAAATCAATACAAGGTGTTTAGTTTCAAACCTTCAACTTGGTTTTGAAAGCTTCTCTTGCGCCCTTCGCGTGCTGCATCAGCGTAATATTTTGAAATTTCAAGTAGCATTAAGGAAATTATTATAAATTAAAATTTTTTTAACAACAATCATTAACAAATTATAAGTATTCATCAAATATCTTTACATAAAAATTAAACACATATGCTAAAATACAATTATAGTATACAAAAAATTTAAATTAATTTACCAAGATAACACATATCTCAATGGCAAGTGATCCCTAGTGGACTCTAACAGAACATAATAAAGTGTTCTTTCTATCAAACTTCGAGAATGCAATTGTTGAACTCAATCCAGTATAACTGAACATTCATTAAGAAACATTGCAACAACTCCATGGATTTATAATTTACAGCGATAAGGACTTGCGAGGAAGATTGGCATTTGCACACACTTTATCCAAAGAAAGTATTGTGAATTCAATTCAAAATAGAATTAAGCAAGGATAGTGAATTTCAGTAAAAATAGAATTAGAAAATAAATTATAAAAACTATAAAAGAAAAAGACCAAAGAAAATAGAGAAATAAGAGAATTACTTAAATTCAAAATTGGTATTCTACTCATTTACATAAGACTTGTATTTTATAAAGGTTTAAATGTATCATCTTAAAGGATAAGAAATAAATTTAATAAATACAATCTTTTTATCCATAAAATTAAAATTCTAAGAAATATAAACAGTCATTTTTTGTAGAATAAATGAATAATCTCAAAACTTGAACAATTGCTTAGCTGTCATCTAAATAAATAGATAGTTTCTAAAGATGAACAACTACTGTATCTTACTGATTTAATAATACTCTCCTTTGGATGTTCATTTTCAAAGTATCGGAAATGCCTCGTTGAATAACCTTCCTAGGAAAAATCCCATGGGACAAAATCCTAGTGAAGGAAAAAAGTGAATATTTTCCATTCTAAAAGGATCGAATACCAGCTCGTTAAAAACCAAACCAAGAAAAAACTTCTAGGCATTAGAAATATGCGTTAAAAGATCAAAAACTTCTGTTACGATATTTACAATGATAATACTTTTTTTTATTTAATGTGTTTGTAACCATATTTTTCATACATAAAAGTTGAAGATATGTTAATAAATGATTTATATGATGGGTTGTAACACCCCACTACATATGTAGCCAATCAAGACATGGATGTCGCCTGGTCCTTTAGACCGCATTTATAACGTGGTATGAAAATAAATGAATAGGCTAATAAATCTTCAAAACTTTGAATTAGAGTTAAAACATCAAATGAACTATTGCAATATCAACATAGACTAAATTCTCCAAAATAAAAATTTCCATTCATCCAAATAAAAATGTAGAAAAGAAATATTGTATCAAAATTATGACCAACATGAAACATAACTCTAACTCTATAGTCCTGATAAGCTCATATTACCCCAAAAGCATGGTTAGAAAATTATGTGGGATTATAATAATCTCAGTAAAATCAGTAATATGAATTGTGACAGCTATAATACATGTCAAGATGCACGAGTAGTATCATTTTGAATGGATATGAATAAATCCCTTATGTTTTTATGCTTTTCCTGATAAATATTGTTTATGGGGATAAATCCAGCAAATAAAAAATTATTTACATTGCCAAATAATTTTGTCGAGTAAATTATTCGCAACACAATCCTCAAGCATTAGTAATATTTTTTTTAAACCACATCAAACACTCCACTACATGCTTAGCTGAAACAGGTTGGGGATCTAATGCTTCAAAGGCCTTTGTATCTATCTAGTGTCCCATGTAACACCCCACTACATATGAAGTATCATTTAACTTGACTTCAAAGGCCTTGGTATGTTTGATCAAATGTTTCGATTTACAAATTTTTTAAATGGTTGGAAGAATGACAAGACCAAGTTTAAAGTTTGAATGAGAATTGTAGCATTGTTATAGTCAAAAATTTTTAAAGTGAAACTTATGCTGTCTTCTTTTTATTTTTTATTTTTTTTAATCAAGAAGTAAACGTATATATTGATCAAAGTGTATGTACACAAGATCATGCTAGTTAATAGCAATGCAACTATTAACTAGTTGTGACAGATAGAATCCTCAAAACGAGTCAAAACATGAGGGTCTAAGGTAAAAAGAATAGAGTACACATGTGTTTTGATGCTCTTCGTAGTTTCCAAAGGTTGATAGGTAACTCCTTCAAAAAGTGCTCAATTGCGTGCTAGCCAGATGTAGTAAACCGTGGCAGCCATTGCGGACTCTTTGGCTTTGGCAAGCCATGAGGACCCGCAAGTTGCCTGGATGAACCAATTGAGGCAAGTGTCGATCGAATTCATATCCTATGGTAAGGCTAACCATGCCTTAATATCCGTCCATACTTGTTTCGATATTACACAGTTGAAGAATTGGTGTCTGGTCATCTTTGGATGCGTTTGGCATAAAAGACATGACATGTCATCCGGCCGGAACACCAGAACATCTTTAGTTTTATACCGGTCCTTGGCACACAACCAAACCAAACCATGAATGAATGCTTTGGCATGAGCCCCTACTTCCAGATCGTTTTGGCCCATTGTACCTTCGGTAGTGATGGCCTTAGATTGTTATATGCCTGTACAGTGAATCTTGTGGTCCCTATTGCCCAAGACTGCAAGAGTATTGCTGCTCAATTTGCATCTCTTTCCCTTTCCAGAATGGAATCCCTAATTTATAGTATTCTTCAGAACAAATGAGAATGGTCCTTATGTTGTGGTATTTCCCAAATTGAACAGCCCTCCATATAATTGTGATTAAGCTATTTAACCCAGAGAGATTGTTTCTCTAATTAGATATCCCTTAAGATTCAGGACAACAGTGCCCCGTTCCAAGTGCACACATTTCTAAGTCCCAGGCCTCCTTCTTTCTTGAGAGGGCAAATATCTCTCTAGGTCTACCATGTGATGATGTGGCAGTAGTAGACCAACCCTAACATAGTCCACATTGAGTTTCTGACACTGAACCCGAGTCCCAATAAGTCAGTAGGAGTAGTCAACAAATTCTTCTGCAAGTGCCTTTTGAGTGTCAGTCCTTGTTCCATCCTCCTTTATAATGGATGCAATGAAGTTCCGTTTCTTGTTCCTGTTAACTATGGCATGGATGTATTTGGTGCATTTGTCAGCCTATGCAACATATTTCCCCTTTGCCAGCTACTTATAAAACTTCATTTCTGCATCTGCCAACCTCCAAGCAGTCATTTTTCGATCCTTGTACTGGGCAATCAAGGTGTTGTCTAAGGGATTATCTAGCAATAGCTATTGTGCCCTCTATAGCTCTTTGTTAGCCTGTTGAACACAAGTTTGAAATATGGGAAAATTCCTTTCTGTTCAGTCCTCACAAATCCTATTTGGGTGCCTTCAACTTTTGACATAGTATATACTGATGATAACCTTCGAAACTCTATTCCCACACCCTATCAACCAAATCAAAAAATCTTTCCTAGACTGCCCAAATATTTAAAAATCTAAAAGGAGGACTCCCCTCCCCCCCCACCCCCCCACGGATAATCCACCAGCATCTTAAGGCATGGGTTGTGGTTGGAAAACCATGTAATGGGGAAAACCTCCGCAGATCCTTGGCTTTGACTCCAGAATCAGGCGTCATTACCCATCACTTTGTTTAGCTTGGACCATGCCCGGGAGTTTGTCCACGTGTACCGTGTGCCAACAAATGGGAGGTCTGCTAGGCCAGTCTCCACACAAAGCAAGGAGAAGTCATTTAACTCATAGGTATTAGGGGTTGTCCCTCCTAATTTTTCATCCACCTGTAAATAAGTGTTAAAGTCTCCCATAATAATCCATGGGGACGAAAGTTGATTGGAGAATTGCTTCAAATCATTCCATAGGGGTCATCTACAACAACTGTATTGTAAGCATACACAAAGGTGAAAAAATATGAAATATGAGTAACTTTACATGTGATGTGGCAAGATAGTCCCTGTACCGAGCTATGCCAAACATGCCCATCAACCTTAGCCTCGTTCTATAGGACGGCCACCTTTCCCCCTTCCAAGTCATCAAAATTGTGTTTCGCAGCCTAATTAGTAAAATGGTTCCTTAGCATATTCTCTAGGCCTTCCACGTTGAGTTTAGTTTCCAATATACAACAAACAGCCACATAGTGCTTTGAGATGATGTCCCTAACCCTGTAATGCTTGATGGTTTTATTAAATCCTCTTATGTTCTAATATGCGACTCTCATTGTTGACAATTAGTGCCCGTTGGGCACCAAACAAGTCGATGTTGTGGTTTATGAATTTTTTCCACACGCTGCGAAAAATCCTAGAATCTTGCATGGATGCTCTTCCAGCTTTAACCACCACATTTGGTAAATCCTCCACACTTCCTTCTTCACCTGCTTTTGGCACAACGTTATTGACCAGAAATTGTACCCTACCCCCCGGGACATGGGAATGTGATAGGGGCTAAAATACTTTGTCTTAATTACTTTGCTTGAGGAAAACCAAAGATTCAAGTGTGGAGTAATGTGATGGGGGCTAAAATAATAATTTAATTCCTAGTTATTTAAGGTTATTTTGTAATGCATTTGATGTAATAACTAGTTATATTTCTTCACATTTGATATTTTACCTTTGAAAATGTATTTTGGTGTTTTTATGCAAAATACATAGGAAAAAAAAAAAAGCAAAAATCGACGCCGGATAGAATCCTGGCCACGCTGTGCATAGTAGGCGCCAACCTAATACTAGAAAATAGGAGAGAAAAAAAAATAAAGCAATGTCCATCCAAAGCAGAACACGGCCAGTGCTGGCCAAGAAGAGCTGAGCCGGTGCCAGTCGCAGTCTGTTCTGTGGTGACTTCTCCTTTCTGTTCGCTAATTTGGAAATTTCCTAAGTGTTTTGGTATTTTCCAACTTGTACTCAGCATAGAACTCTTAAGGAACGATTTTTTGAATCTTGAGAGCCTATTTAAGCAAGGAAAGCACAAGAGAAACACATGAACCCAAGGATCAAAACTATAAATCAATTATTGAAGATGGGATTCATCATTTAAGGGGCACTGTTCAAGAAGGTGTTCGAGAAAGAAGAATGGGGCTTGTCTATGAGTTATTTCTTTTACCGTTATTTTCTTTTTCTAGAACAATGACATGATTAATGTTTTCATTATAATTTTATATTATTCTAATATTCATAATTTTTTTAGTTAATTTAGTCTTTTGATCAATTGATTATTATTCTTGGCATTTGATTATTTTCTTTAATTAAAGAATTGATTGATTGATTCTTCTTGTTGACTTGCTTGCAAAAGAGGTTGATAGTAGTTTCAATTTAATTAATTTTATATTATTTATCTCCTAACTAACTTGCAAAAGGGGTTAATTGTTAAGAACATAGGTAATAAAAGATTAGTTGACGATTGCTAGAATATAGACTCATTGACGAATTTCATGCTTTAAATCACCAAGAGTTTAGGGATTTATGTAAGGATAAAGTTTAATGCATCTTTTGGGTAAACTAGTTGAGACAGAAAATGCTCACTGATTTAGCTAAATAATAGTGATTCTCTGGAATGTAAATGAAGTTGGTCGGTCTATTTGAATTCCTTCATGATGGCAAGAAGGAATTTGCTGTGATAATTGTTGATTAATTCATTGCCATGTCTTCAAGAATATCTATCTAAATTGCATATTCTTTTATCCTTGAGTTGTTTATATTTTTCTTTATTTTCTTTTTTATTCTTATCACTTTATTGGGTTTGTTAAATAATGAATGAAAAGTAGCTAATGGTAGTGGTTCCATGAGAATCGATACTCATTAATACCCTATACTATGCTTGTAATGAATATACTTGTTCATATGTGCAATTTGGGGATTAATGTTTTAATTAAAACTTTGCTAAGTATGACTCAAAATTGTATGATTTTTATATACCCGAATCTTACACATTAAAAAGATAAGCAATTCTAAAACTTCGAACATAAACTAAAACTTCAAATTGCAATTATTACAATCCTTGCACGGGATAGGGGTCCAAAATAATGCTCCCAACATCAGAATTAATAAACAAAACATTGTGTCAAGGCTACTGCTATTACAAAAGAGAGCTCTAACCCTCAGTCCTGATAAATTCATCTTACTCAGAAAAAATGATTACAAAAGTAGTGTGAGATTATAAAAATCACGGTAAGTGGGCAGTATGCAAATTTGTGTCACAATTTTCACAACAACGTGGCATGATGCATGAGAAGTAGACTTGAATGGAGAGACATTCATAATTTAAATAATTTTCACATTTCAAATGCAATATAATATTGGTGAGATACAACAAATACAAAACTAGTAGTTTGCATAAATAAATATTTTGCCGAGTAAACTTGTTCATATAAAATTTCTGGAATATAAAATTCAGTCTTCAAAAGTCTTGAACATAGTATAGAACCATATCCTGTGTACTAATAAGATAACCACACTGTGTCAGTTATGATAATGGTACGTCATATATATGTTGACAGTATTTTCCATGCCAGGTAATTGAGTAGGGAGTACATCCTTCCTGAGGGAATACCCCACTAGTCTCTCTCAAATAAAATCAGACCAAATGTCTCACATTTGTCGTCCAACTCCTCTTGGAGATTGTGTTGCTAGCTAAGGAACGAGCTTAGCTAATAGAACCTTCAGCCTATTCAGAAAAATATAACTTTTCGAAAATGAACAAATCTATTGGAACTCTCTCCTAATCTAATGAAAACTAGTCTTATAGTCTTGCCCATTGGGATCTCAATGTCAATAATTAATGGTTCAAGAGTTTGTTATTCCAATATGGAATAATTAATTTATTTCCAAAAATTGTTCCAGACTTTTGAAATAAATTCCCAAGTCCCTTCTCGACCAAGTTCAAAGCCACAAACATTTTTCTCCAAGGTTTCCAAATCAAACCTTCATATATCCATTCTAAAATTTACTTGAGAAGTATTAATTGCAGTTTATTGTATTGATATTTGAAGCCATTAAGTATAAAACTCATGCCATGGTTTTCGTAAAAATTTTATGTATGAAATGCACAAATACATTTTCATGTTTCGCATAATTTTGATGCATGGCTCCATAATCGTAAGTTCATTTGAGGCTTCATAACACCAAGTATGCAGGGATAAATTACATTATCATAATATTAACATTATTTTAAGTAGGCATTATTTTCAGGCATATATATTTTCTTCAAATGGCATACTCATATTTTTAATCGTAATTGCCATGTCAAGTGCATAAAACGTTTCATAAGATGTATGCATATATTACATGCACAATTGAAGGTAATTTTTACATAATTTAGGCATAGCATTTTTTCATGGGATTTCGTACTTCAGATCAAGCACTTCAAAAATAAGCATGAGATGCAAGAACTGGCCTTGTTCAAGCTTAGCTAATCTCCTTCACTTAGTTAAAGATCTCGCTTCTCCTCCTTTGCCTATGTCCGCCACGTCTGTCATATATACAATGTGCTGGAATTAATTCCTATTTATATCACTCCAAATAAAGTATTAATTAAATCCCTAGTGTAATTAGGGAATTATTTATGTCTTAAGTAATTCTAAAAGTGCTTAGTGACAAAACTTAAGTCTAGGGTAAATCATTCCCTCACAAAATTCAATAACTTGCTAATGTATTTATAAATTCATATAGTATAAGTCTCCCAATTTCTCTGCCAACATAAATGGCCAAACAAAGCCTTGATTATATCATAAATCCCAAATTATCATGCAAAACCCAAAATATCTATGCAAACCATGCAACTCATTCACCAATTCCTCTCACGCAAAACACTAATTAGACATATAAAGACCAAATCAACCCTGAAAACCCTAATTAATCAAACAAAACCCTTTAATTAACCATGCAACTCATTCACCAATTCCTCTCACGAAGTACGTCATGTCATCAAATAATCTTGTGTGATAAAAAGTCCTTTGCAATGTTTTATTTTGCTAAGAGTGGGGGTGCATCACCTACAGTTATAAAGTCCATTGAAACCATCAACCCACACAAATATATTCCTAATAATTCCAAACATCATATAAAACACATTTAAGCCAGTTTTTGAAGCATTTACAGCCATCCCTAGGCAAAATTCATTTATCTACTTCAAATACATTTTTTGTTTTCAACGTAAACGGGGTCATAAATACCCACTTATTTAATAGAGAAAATAATTTTATTTTTTGATAAAAAATTCCAGCCTAGTACCTTAGTATGTTAGGTAAATTACCATGCATTTATCTCTCGAAGATTTCACAAAGAAATGTCTCAAACAATTTTTGTGCAAAGACTCGTCAGTATAGTAACTATATTTGTGCAGCAAATTTGAAAAATTCATATCTCACAAATTACAAAAGCATGTTCACTAATTCTTTTTCTAAAATCTTCCTAACATCTTGAAGTTCATAGAAAATCATAAGCAAACTCAGTCAAAATTGGGGATTTTTGGGGTTTTAAAATTTATATCTATATAGGGCTTTCTGCACAATAATAATTGAAGCCATCATGAATAATGTTCATGCTATGATTTTCACAAAATTCACATGCATGAAAATGCATAAATTTAATGTTAATATTACTACAAGAAAAAATGTCTTTAGAGTCAAGACAGTTGGGTTTTAGTGACACTTTTGAAGTCTTGACACTTTGAAATAGCGTCGTCCAAAGTCGAGTCATAATAGATGTTACATTGCACTACAAAAGTGTCAAGAAATGTATCATGTTATGACACTATTTAGCAGCACAATGGGTGTTGTTACATGCCACAAAAACATGTTAGGAAAGGTGCCATATTATGACACAATTTAGCGTCACAAAAGGAGATGTGACGCTTTAAAATGTCAGAAAAAGTCTCATGTTATGACATCATTTCGCTTCACAATAGGTGTTGTGATCTTTAAAAGCATCTAAAAAATTTGCCATGTTTTGACACAACTTAGCATCACAATAAGTGTTGAGATGCTTAAAGATCAAAATATCATGAGGAAAGAAGACAACAAGAGAAGGGAGTTGAGAAGGAAGCAAAAACAAGAGATCATAAAGAGAGTACAACAAAAGAGAATGTGCAAAAGAATAGCAGTGGAGATAAAATGAGAGGAACACAATAAAAACAACGAGGAAGGAACTACAAAAAAAGAGAGTGAAGATGAGGGTAAAATTGTGTTTTATGTGGGAGAACATAAGTTAAAATTTTGTTTTCACAACAAAAATTCTTATTTGAGATCTTATGCTGGTGTTCATTCAAATACAAATGCACACAAAGAATGGGGAAATGAAAGGAATTTATCCAAACAACATACCAAAGCAAAAGAAGGGGCATAGAGATTTAAACCACATTCTGTAGAGCCCCGGAGAAATTCAAATCCTAGAGATTTTCAATGGAGGATTCAAGCCAAACAAGCCTAGGAATGTGAAGATTGTTAAGAAATGGATACCAAAAGGAAGGCCAAGAGGAGCTCAAAGTATTCCCCAACTCATATGGAGAGCCAATTTCATCTAATGCAACATAGAGGAGATTGAGGAGATTAAATTTAGAGTGCTGAAACAGAGGTTGCACGGCCAGAGAATATGGGCATGGACCCCACCCATGCAAATTGTAAAAGAATTTGCACCCAACATCTTCATTGCGCGGCCTGATGCACAACCGTATGCCAAGCTGTGCACGACCAATTTTGAGTTGTCTGTTTGTGGCACGGCCTTGCATCACTTGTGCAAGGTCATGCAACACCTCTGAAGGCACAACAATATTTGTGTTAAGTTTCTTCTGGTTCGTTTTTAATTTCCTACGGATTGTAATGTATTTTGGGGCCAAAAAACATGTTTTTTAGTATCTATTTGACCAAGTATGTAAAATTTAAGTAGCTTATGGTTGGGGCTCAATATATATCCCCTTTTATTTCATTTTAAAGATAACGTTTTGATATTGAATAGAAATCGATCAAGAAGTTCCTTGAGAGAGTGCTTGAGAACGATGGTTCGTCTTGGGTCCTTCCCATGATCATCAAGACCATTCTTAGGGTCTAATCCTTTCCTTTGTATTAAATCTATAAACTCTTTAAGATATAACAATTAGCTTGCTAAGTAGGCTCTAGATTCTTGTTAATCTAAGGTTCCTGTTAAAGGTCAAATTGGTTGCCTAAATCTCTTCTTTAAAGTGTCCTTGATTTCTTATTGAATCAAGGGTCTTTGGTTATGATTTGGTTAACTTGGTTCATTATTTTTGTGTTCTAGAATGTTTATTTTGGCGTAAGGTTGCACTTGGAGTTGAGTGTTTGTTTTCTACATAAAATTTCAAATAACTTTTATATATGGGTTATATAAACATATAACAATTCAAATTGAGTTAGGTCCAACACAAGTTGAGTTTATTTCGCTTGGAAGTGGATCCGATTTGAATTCTGACTCTATGTTTATGAATCAATTTTAATTATATTCATTTTTTTTTCTATTTTTCAATATCGAACCTATTAGGATCTAAAATAATATTTGAAAACATTTTGAGGACAAAGATAAAATTTAAAAATTCTTTTTAATAATTCTAAAGATAAATACACAATTGTAAAGAATACAAATCGAATGCCATCCCATCAAATGTATTAAAATTATCTAAAGATTCATGATTATCATTTTCCATAAAATTATCTCTACAGATACAAGTTTTTGTTGTAGACATGCCTTCATTTATTTGTTCTTGGTGGTTCTCTCCCCTTTCGGCCCGTGAGTATGCGAGACTCTTTATTGCATAGCTGTTATGGGAGACTTGGAAGTATCGTAATGAGGTTTTGTTCAATGGAACTAAGGTTGTTCCACTACAGTTGGGAAAGAGGGTTCTTAAGGCTATTGCAGATTGGTCAGATTCACCCAATTCAGTGGCCGAATGGCATGTTGATACATGGAACTTCTGTATGCTGGAAAGTTCCCATGTCACCTCGAATCATTCCGGTTGCCTGTAAAGGAAATCCAGGACCTTTTGGGGTCAGAGTAATTGTGTGCGGCTCAACTGGCAATGTCATCTTTGGTTTTACGAAGAATATTGGACACTTTTCAAATCACCAAGCAGAATGGTGCTGGCGTCTTCATTGTCATAGCGTTGTGGTTCAGTCGTACAATCAGCTTCTGGTTCATCAATTATAAGGGAAGATAGCTAGTTCATGGAAAGTACATACTTTCTTCAGGAAAATAGAGATGATGCGGCAGAGCTTCCATTCTTGCCCTTTTTCTCATGTCTTTCGGGACGCCAATAAAGTAGCTAATTATTTGGCAAATCTAGAGTGCTTCATTCAAGGGTCCCAATCTTTCCAATCCTTTACCGAATTGCCTATTGAAGCAAGAGACTTATGTAACTTAGATAGATGGCAGATCCCTTCCCTTCGTATTAGAAAATCTGTTCTTTCTTGAGGCCTATCGGCTCTTTTTATAGAGATAGAAGAGGGGAATACAAGGAGGGGGGTATTAGCCTGACCTCCAAATAATTATAAACAAAATCTAATGGAAGGGACTTGCATCTTGTCCATATGGTATAATCCGTGAAAGTGCCTAGGTAACTCCGAAGAGTTAGAAAAAGTAAATCGCCCATTTTGAGTCAATGCATAGTTTGCTAATTGTTCTGCAATCTGATTCCCCTCCCTATAAACACAAGTAACAGTAAATCGTCTGAATTTCCCCCGAAGTAGCTGGAGAAGACGACTAATCTGGAGGTCCTTCCAGTTCGATCGAGCTCCATCAGCAATTTGTCGGACTAGCAATTTACAATGTGATTGTATTAGATTATCGAAGTGACCCAACCTGAGACACCACCTAAGTCCCTCGACCAATGCAGAAAGCTCAGTAGTGAAACTATCTGATTGACCAATAGTTTGGGCAAAAGCTTGTATGAAACTACCGTCTCCGTATCTCAGAATGCCTCCGACACTGGATAAACTAGGATTCCCTTTACGTGCTCCATGAACATTTAGAATGACCTCATCATGTGCTCCCTTTAACCAAACGACTGCCTCTATCTGTCTCGTCTTTGAAGCCTTCCATGAGATAGGGAAAAACTGAGAAAAGTCTGCAAATCCCGCACAGAAGCTAACAGGGAAAGCTTGCATGTTAGCTGCTAAAGTAGTGGCCACTGCAAGACAAAGTTTGTGACATTGAAAGTGGAGATTATCATTCCTACATTTGTTCCTGTACTTCCAGATCTCCCATAATGAAATAGCAAAGAAGCGCCGGCTAATAACTATCGCAGAAGAGGTCCCTTTCCACCAATAATTAAAGAAGTCAACAAAGGAGTGCCAACGAGTTGGAGTTTTACATCTAGGGAGATGGGCAGCAGCAAGTTCTCAAAATTCCATCACCGCAGAGCACTCAAAAAATAGATGGGTAGTAGATTCCTCTGCTGCCCAGCATAGATTGCAGCACAATGGGAGATCAAACCCTAAACGTTTAAGACGTGAATCTAGTGCAAGGATGCCATTGAATAATTTCCACAAGAACACCTTAATGGAGGGTTGGATTTTGAGATCCCCAATATCTGATGCTCCCTGATGGGGCTCGCCTTTGAGACGAACAACTTGCCAAGCTGAGGAGGAAGAAAAACTCCCATTCTCAGAGAGTTTCCAAATCATCGTGTCATCATCACCTGAATTAAGAAAAGGCGGCAACAATGTAATATTTTTATACGCCCATCCCGGATCTAACAATTGCCTGATCCAACAAAGCAGACACTATGAGCCGCAGAACGAGAAAAGATGAACTCTTCTTCACCTGTTGTTGTGCCGCAATTAGCGCTTTTTCTGCCCCTTGATCACCGACTGCTTCTGCCAATGCTGCTAGGGCTTTTGGGGCTGTTCTTGCAGACACTATATCCAATGGAAACCCCCTTCAATCCACTAGAAGAGTATTCAATATATATATATATATATATATATATAATACCATTTGTACATTAAGCATAAAATTTCATATAAAATCTCCTTATTTTTTAGTTGATAAGCATTTTCATATTTAGAATGCGTTTATTTTTTTCTTCATTTTTGTTGGACTAAAGAAAAAAAATTATTTCATGCCCATTTTAAGAATAGTCTACAAAATCAGTGTATGGCTATAAAATTGAAGTTTCAGTCCGACTTATCGTTTGATTCTTCTTCATACGATTTTTTTTTCTTTCGTAATTAACTGAGCTGCTAGCCGATTTCATTTTCAAAGTTAAGCCGCAACCGACTTATTTGAAGTATTTGATAGATAGAATCATTTGTGTATAATTAGTCCAAGAGACAATAGAATCATTTGTTGGCAAGTTATTGAGGAGCTCAAAATCACTTCCTTCTAATTGCACGCCAGAAATAATATTCACGAGAGAATTATCTGCTGAAAAACTTGCTAACAATTTGAAGAAGAGGCAAGAAATGAGCATCATTAATCGCGAGATATGGTAGTCGTTGAATATGTTGAATTTGCATTGCATTTATAGCAGTGGAAAAGAGGGAAGCAAATGACTACTTATCCCATTCTGATGCTTCGGGTGGGTCGGGAGGATCTGCCGCCATAGGAGTAAGCCGAGAAAGAGGCGGGCAAGATATTCACCAATAACACGGCAGAAACAATAGCTCAACTGCATAGTCTGAAATAAATGCTCCCAAGTCAACCAGAGGCACCGAGTAGTTCCTAGTATATATGCCCTGGGCTTGTAGTTACTGATGGCCATTTTAATAGTTCCTCATAAACGAAGTTGTGGTTAAAAATACTGTACTTTTTAATTCATTTTTCTTCCTTTCGATTCTCGTTTCATAACAAAAATTTTACAAACCCAAGGTTGATTATAGGGAAATGAAATATGGCTCACATAGCCATTTTGCACACGGTTTATCCGAATAGAAAATATGTTTATTAAAAAAAAAAGTTGTGAAGTTCGATAATTGGTACAATGAATCGTTATTAAGAAAATCGATGATGGAATTAAAGAAAAAAGTAGCACCTGCTTCCAATATTTTTTAATAAATTTTGTATTGTGCACTTGTAGTGGAAAATGAATATAAAGTAAATATGTTTACAACACATAAAACTTTGGAATATGATTACTTTGTTATAAAATTAGAATAAAATCTTTACACTACACACTAATAAAACTCTAACTATTTTGCACAAGAATTTCTCTCTTTCTCTTCTCTCACAATTTTCTCTAATCTTTCTTTCACAAAATAATGGTGTATTACAAGCTTAGAG
Organism: Voacanga thouarsii; assembly: GCA_026120185.1. Taxonomy (NCBI): domain Eukaryota; kingdom Viridiplantae; phylum Streptophyta; class Magnoliopsida; order Gentianales; family Apocynaceae; genus Voacanga; species Voacanga thouarsii. Next base: position 16,131 of record JANUWF010000558.1, on the reverse strand, counting down.
AATAGCTCTATTTATAGAGCTCTAATTAGTGGAATACATCATGGCATACATCATCTTCCACTAATCTCAATTAGTGGTGTCTCCACTAAATGGTGGACATCCATAAAAATCTTCTAATAATTCACATAAATCCATAATTAGTGGAGCCTCCACTAATTAATGGAGATTCAAATAATTCATAACACTCCCCCTTGGATGTCCATCCATTACATAAAGAATATGCCTCGTTAAAACCTTACTAGATAAAAACCTAGTGGGAAAAAAAATCTAGTGAAGGAAAAAGAGTACACTATTCTATATGTCTGTTTATTATTCCCCCTGATAAGATGATTCCTTTAAATCTTTAAACCGACGCATACCGATTTTATATCTCAACTTTTCAAATGTTGCAGTCGGTAAAGTCTTCGTGAAAATATCTGCGAGGTTGTCACATGACCGAATTTGTAGCACATCAATTTCACCTTTCTTCTGGAGTTTGGTGACCTATGTTGTGTCCGATCTCCTTTAATATATCCTCCTCATAATTATGCTTATGCCAACTGCATTATTTCATGAATGGCTGTAATTTCAGCATAATTTGAAGAAGTAGCTGCTTGGAGATATCGAAGGACTTGTTTAATTCCATTCCAATGTCGTCATGTTGGTGAAGAACTAAATCTTGCTAATAAATTGACAGCATAGGCAATATCAAGTCGTGTATTGTTAGTAAGATACATCAATGCACCAATTGCACTGAGATATGGTACTTCAGGACCAATAAGTTCTTTAACATCTTCTTGAGGTCGGAAAGGACCGGACGATCATTGGAATACTCAATGGATGTGCTTTGTCCATGTCAAATCTTTTTAGAACTTTTGCTGTATATGTTGAATAAATGTTCTACTTGCCAAATGTTCAATTTGTAAACCAAGGCAAAATATACTTTTACGACCATCCTTGATGTCGAATAATCAATTGTTTCTTGGAGCTCTTCAAGAGTTCCAATAAGATTAAAATCATCAACATATATAGCTAATATCACAAATTTAGAACTAGATTTCTTAATAAAAATGCATGGACATACCTGGTCATTTTAAATCTCGCTTTCAATCAATATTCACTAAGATAATTGAACCACATGCGCCCAGATGGCTTCAGGCCATATAATGTGTATATGCTTCTGGCATATGAAATCCTTCGGGGATTTTCATGTAAACATCATTTTCTAAATTTTCATACAAGTAAGTAGTGACAACATCTAATAGGCGCATATCTATCTTTTCATGTACTGCCAAACTGATAAGATATTGGAGTGTTATAGCATCAACAACAGGAGAATAAGTTTCATCATAATCAATACTTGGTCTTTGTGAAAAACCTTGGGCTACTAATCGCGCTTTATATCGAACGATTTCACTCTTTTCATTGTGCTTTCGCACAAATATCCATTTGTAGCCAACAGGTTTTACACTTTCTGGTGTTCGGACTGCAGGTCCGAAGACTTCACGTTTTGTCAGTGCATTTAACTCAGATTGAATCGCATCTTTCCATTGCAGCCAATCTTTTCTATGCCGACATTCATCAACTGATATTGGTGCAGGATCATCATTATCCTATGTAACATCAAGAGATATATTGTATGCAAATATATTATCAATAACAGTTTCTATCCGATTCCAACTTCTACCGGAAGTGGTATAATTGATAGAAATTTCAGTGTTACTTTCATCAACTTCTGGTTCTTTGTCATCAGTTCTCTCTTGGTCTTTATCATTCTTTTCTTCAATATGATCTTCTGGATCATTTAATCCTCTTTTCTTTGGAGGATTTTTATCTTTAGAACCAAGAGGTCGGCCACGCTTCTGGCGTGTTTTTGACTCAGCAGCTATAGGTATAATATTTTGTTCTGCTGGAACTTCAATTCGAATAGGAGCATTTATAGCTGAAATATGCAATTTTGTAACTCTTCTAGAGTCAACAAAAGTGTCTGGCATTTGATTTGCAATGCTTTGCAAATGAATTATCTTTTGAACTTCAAGTTCACACGCGCTTGTATGCGGATCAGGATAATTTAATGATGTTGTCCAATCACGATCTTTCTTGTACTGTTTCTGTTCTCCCCCTAATTTAGGGAATAATGATTTCACAAGAGAATAAGAAAAGAAATATAAGAAAATGATGACAAGCAGGAAATGCCAAGAAAAAAATATCTCCTTTTTTTTTCACTCTTCCCGGTACTGACTTTTCCTCTTCCTCTCTTGTCTTTTCTTCTCCTCCGACCCTCTACCTACCATCTACCTCTTCTTCTTCCTCATACAGATATATATATATATATATATATATGTGTGTATCAATATATATTTCGGTCATCAGTCATTAGTAAACATCAAAAATAAAAATCACAAAGTAGATATGGAGACTCATAATTCATTTGAGACATTGTCAAATTTTGACTCGGTTTCTGCAGCAGATTTTGATGTATTTTCCTTTCCAAACCAACCGCTTCTGCCTAATTCAAACGCAGAAGATTTTGATATGTTTTCCTTTCCAAACCAACCGCTTCCTCCTAATTTCAGGTGAGATACCTTTGAGGGCTTCCATTTGTTTTTAGTGTGCTTGATAATGAAATTAAACTCTCTTTTGATTTGTTTTTATGTAAATCAGTGGAAGTTTTGAACATACTGCTTTGGACCAAGTTGATCTGCCCCTACAAGAGACTGTTTTTGATACTGTTCCTCTTGATGCTATTCCTTTGAATGAGGATATGCTTGTGCATGATCCTTTCTACTCTCTAATGGATTTTGAACAAAGCCAGAATATGATTCCAGGTTATTATACATTTAAACATGGATTTTGAATGGTATTACCTTTACTGATATTATTTTCTTTTTCTAGGAGAAATAATGAGTGGTCTTGGAAACGAAGTCGGAGTAAGTACTCATGAAATGCATAATATCGAAGTTCAAGATATTATTGCAGAAAAAATTCCTGGGGAGAAGAAGATGATTAAGAGGCAGAGAGAGAAGAAGGGCAATAACTCATAGACACTATCAAGAGAAACAATTTCGCAGTACTTTTACCTACCAATCAAGAGCGCAGCCAAAGAATTGAATATTGGCATAACAGATAGACAACATTTGCAAATGAAGAGAGATGCAAATGAACAAAGCATAAAGCATAAATGAACAGAATTACTTGAATGAAGATCATTGTTTATTAAAGTGGAAGTTTGCACAAATTGTGAACAATAAGTTTAGGTGAGAAAAACACTACACACGACAATGAACAACTTTAATTTTTACCCAATCTCATTTTTCTTCCCACGAAAAACCCCAAGTGCTTGCTCTTCCCTCCTGCAAAAAATCAATACAAGGTGTTTAGTTTCAAACCTTCAACTTGGTTTTGAAAGTTTCTCTTGCGCCCTTCGCGTGCTGCATCAGCGTAATATTTTGAAATTTCAAGTAGCATTAAGGAAATTATTATAAATTAAATTTTTTTTTAACAACAATCATTAACAAATTATAAGTATTCATCAAATATCTTTACATAAAAATTAAACACATATGCTAAAATACAATTATAGTATACAAAAACTTTAAATTAATTTACAAAGATAACACATATCTCAATGGCAAGTGATCCCTAGTGGACTCTAATAGAACATAATAAAGTGTTCTTTCTATCAAACTTCGAGAATGCAATTGTTGAACTCAATCCAATATAACTGAACATTCATTAATAAACATTGCAACAACTCCATGGATCTTCATTTGATTTGAACCTCTACACCAGAAAGGTAATATGTTTTAAAGTATAGTTTGATTCAAACCTGTCTTAGTAGATAAGGCAAAGTGGATGCAAATATGCTTGAATCAGTGATGCAACCTATTAACAAAGAATTGCTCAATCTCTCATCGATAGCAATTGCATCAGACCTTCCTCAAATTATGAACGTGAAACTAACCTAATCTTTTCTTGCACAACACTTCTACGTGTACATGCTCACGAAATGAGCTTTTGTATAATTGCCTACACTTTCTACAAGTCTGCTCTATGAAAACTCAGTAGAGGCTCAAGGTTCACTTGGATTAGGAAACTGCTAACATGAATTTCTTCCCTTATATCTTTTAATTACTCGCAATTCCTTTCCTTTGTGACATTAGCTATCTTGGAATAAATAAAATCTTCAATAGATTTGTTAGCATGATTTTCTCAGGATACCTCAGAAATCATCAGAAATAGACTTCTAAACTCTTCTTCACTTTTACTCTGCATCAAATACATGATGATGAGTGTTCATCATATGCACTTTTTCTATTGTACCTTATTTGTGTTAAAATCTTGGTTAATTCACGACATACCACACCTTTTTCATCTTCTTATTCTTAGGAATTAAAAAATACCACATAGAGATGAATAAAGATGAATAGGAAGAAAAATGAGCAAAAATGGAAGAGTTGTTAGTTATAGAATTGATATGCTTATGTGTCAACCAGATTAAACCCTGAGAATACGTAAAAATGAATCATACCCTTGTAAATATCGTCTTCACCAACATAATTCTTGAAGTCTTTGACCTTCTGGTAATGCTCCAAACCCCCAAGTCTTTTTCAATGTAATCTCCTTGGACTAGAAAATTGCTAATCATATTTTTTTCTTTCTCTCTTGGTTGAGGGTGGACTCACACAAAAATTGGGAGAACAAGAACGTTGTTTCTCACGCATATCGAAAAAAGAGTCGTAAGCTAATATGTATAGTTGACTCTACCGCAAAATACGAATCCTGATAGAATAATAGAAGTATAGTTGGATACAACTATTTCCACTTATTCATATTCCATCTCAAATACGATTTTTGGTTTCCTACAATTTTAATTAATAAATTATAAATTATTATTGTCTTATAATTAGGAGGCACTGAAGGGACCTGATTGCATATTGTTAGACTAAGCTCAAATAAATTATTTTGTCAACAAAAATAATTTATTAATTACATTCCGTTCCACTAAAAGAACGTAACTGCACTGTTAGTCTAATCGTAATTATTGGAGTTAATAATTGTGTCTAATGAATGATCGATCCAACAAAAATTGCATAGGAAAATGGCAGCCTACGGGCACTTCTCTAGGCCGCCTAGAGCAAAAATAAATGCCAAGGAAGAAGAAATACACCAGCTCAGGACACCTAGAAGCAAAACATTTAGCTATTTAAGCAAAAGGACCACCTAGGAGCAAAACAAGAAGTCCATTCTCCCTAGTTTCTAAAAACATAAGCATAGAAAATGCAAATTTGGCGTGTTTTTGAGATGCATAGAATTTTGGGCTATATAAACCCCTTTATAGCCTTAAAACAAATGCCTTGCAATGTCTTGGAGAGTTTTTAGGCCTAGGTTGTAATACTTTCTCTTTTTAGAAGTCTTTTATTTATAGAGATATTTTAGATTTTGTTAAGATTTTTAGGGTCGAATCCTAACAGAATAAGAATTAAAATCCTGCTTGGTTAGTATTTTAAGGAAGGATTTAGGTGAAATTATTAAAGAGTTAGGAAAAACCCTAAACCTATTCATTTAATAGGGAAGTTTGTGGAACACATAGTTTTTTTTTCCCGGAGCCGTGAACAGATGAGGAAATACTGAGGGTTGCATGGAAACTTTTTGAGAAATAATTTTTTTTTTCCCTAGATAAAACATACAAGGAAAATGTTTTTAAATTGGAACCAAGTAATTTAGAAATAAATTCATAGTTTATTCTTCCAAAGATTCTTATCCTTGACATGGAGAATAATTTTGAATTTAAGTATTTTAAATTTAGTTCATAGAAAATGATTTTAACTTAAGTAGTGAAATAAAATTCATAATTCATGTTCTTAAAGGGTTTTATCCTTGACATAGAAAATAATAGCTGAATTTTTGGATTTTCTCTAAGGTTAATAAAAACTAATTAAATTTTTAAAGAAACATTTTCCCTAAAACCTTATTTTTCTCAAAAGATTAAGTGGAAGAGGGGTTCTAATGGCCCCACAATTTCAATCACGAATTCTTGTTGGAGATTGTGGTTATTCTTCATTCTGAGCATGACCCCATATAGGATGGATTTCAATGAGAATCAAGGACTAACGAAGGAATTATAATTAAATCCAAAAATAAGTGTGAGTGTCGGCTAGCCTATCGTTGGAGGCATTAATGCCAGATTATCCGTGGGTGGTGAGAGTAGTGACCGTCCTATCAATGGAACTATTTTTGAATCATTACCTATTAAGGAAATTTAATTTGTGATGTAGCCCAAAATTAAATATGTAGCGGAAGACATCAGATTAAAAAATTTTTTGAGCCCAAGTCATGGAATACTTACTTCTATGGTGTTTAACTTGAATAACCGGAGTTAAATTCGTGTTTGGTGGCATTTCTTGATCTAGAATGTCTACTTGTTCTGCGAGTATACCAGCTAACCGTCGACTCCTTCGCTTCAAACACTTACCACTTTTGCTAACTCTTGGCCTTTCGGGATATTCTCAAACCTCCTATGGACTTCTATCGATGAAAGTAGAACCAGGGTAAAGAAGATTGGATGAAAAACGGAAGAGGTAAACGTTAAGGAAAAACAAAGGAAAAATGACAAGAAAATGGTGGCCTTTGGTTTCGTTTCTAAGGAAAATCAAAAGTTCCTTCACGTGTGTGTTTTTTCCTAAATTCGGTCAACCCACATTAGGCACACGTAATACCTTTTATTAATCAACAACTTCATTTTCCTTCACAACACTAATTAGCCAGCGTTTTCTATTTTCTTTTCATTTCCTTTCCTTTTTAGCCAGCAAAATGCTTTCTTAAAAGCTTCTGAAGCTGCCACATACTCTGCTTCTATGGTAGAATTAGCAATACATGATTAATTGACACTACCCTATGAAATAGCCCCTCCAGATAAAGTGAAAACATATCCACTAGTAGATTTTCTTTTATCTTTATCCGCCTAAAAGTCTGAGCCCGTGCAATAAGTAGGAACTAAGTCATCAACCATGTAAACAAGTAAATAATCTCGTGTTCTCTTTAAATACTTAAGAATGTGTTTTATAGCATGCCAATATTCTTTCTCTGGGTTCAATTGATACTTGCTAACCATGCCTACGGCAAAGTAGATATCTGGTGTACAAAGCTTATAGTACATGAAACTTTCCTCTTCTAAGGAATCCTACTCATCTTTTCCTTTTCCTCCTATGTCTTATGACACTGCTAGGAAGATAAGACGATGCACATTTTTTAGTGTAGAAAATATTATCAACAAAGTCAACATTCAATCAAGCTTTAATTAAAATGCTAATCACTAGTATACCCATCACATAGTATAGGGAATTCAGAAAACTTAGGCTCTTACATTACTTTACCTAAATCTTTATTGTTTACCCAATAGGACAAATGAATAGAAGTAAATAACCTACAAACCTAATATACTAGAAAAAATCAAATTAAAGAGTATACTCTACCTCCCAAATTAAAACTAAGAACCATAAAGAACAAATCGATCAAACAATTAATGTCCCTATACTCTAGGCAACAATAATGTGTTTTGGAAGAAATAATACCCCTATACTCTAGGTGATATCAATCTCTCTTTGATTACTAAGTCATTCTCTTCACTTCGTTTCCCAAGTCCATCAATTGATCACATGATAGTGAATTAACTAGTCCAGAATAATTAATTCAACTCATAAAATCAAGTAATCAAATACTTAGAATTGGAATTCAACAAGTCTAGAAGTAATTCAACACAAAATCATAAAGTAAAAATATCCACAACTACAATTAAAACATATAAACCCAACTCTAACAAAATAGAATTACAAAGAAAGAAAGAAGAAAAACTTATAAACAAGTGCATTCCCCTTCTCCTTTGCAATTTTCCTGATAAAGCTCCACTTCATCTCTAAGATTTTCTCTAGGAGTTCTATAAAATATTATAATGAAAACTCAAGAACTAGAACTCTCTTTGTACAATGTTATTCTCCAATATTTATAAGTGTTTAGGTTGGCAAAATGTGCCCACAGGAGTCCTTTTTCATAGTTGAAAGAGTTTCCAAAAAAACCCAACAGAAATTGCCAAAATCTGCTTGGAAAAAGAAACCTGTGGCCTTAAATTAGCCCACGACCTGGGCTGGGTGGGCCTCTGAGCCAACGCCAGCTGTGCTTCTAGGGTAGCACCATTTAACAAGTGAAGTGTCGGTGTCATTTGTGCTCTGCACAACTGGCACTAGTCGTGCATTGTGGGACAGAAGGTTTTTCTTTATTTTTCATCCAATTATGCCGGTCGTGCATTGTACGGTAGATGATTTTGCTTTGTTTTCGTCCAATTCTGCACAAAATCTTGAAAATACCTTTTCAAAGGTAAACTATCGAATTGGAAGGAATTGTAGGAATATATGCCCAAAATATACTATGTGTTTCTGTATTTTGAAAATTAATAAAAGTTTCATTCATTAATGGTTATTTTTTTGCATATATTCACACATTAAAGGTTTAAGTGTTTTAGTAAATAATCTATGTGATTGAGTCATGCTTCCACAGTAAGGTGCAGATTATGGGGTACTAACACATAAGCGAACTTGATCAACTGATGAAGTTGGACACTTTATCAAGGTTTAGATCACTATGCTATGGTTTTTAAATAAGGGAATAGCTTACCTTTAACCAATGCGTAGTCCATTCATGCCAATGGTGTAAGTGTATTTTGGAATATGTAGAACTGGACCATGCGATAATAATCTTTATCAAAGTACTAAAATAAATAAAGATTGCTTTATCGCAACTACATGCATGGACGAATACCCTAGGACTTAAGTATAAGTTGATGATTTGATGAAGCAGGACTTGTACACTTTGATGTATGTTGGGTGGGATATTATCTCAAGGCCAATAACCATGTACGTTGGGTGCATGGCTTTAGTTAATTAAGATTGACTTATACAATAGAGTTTCTATGCTTCTTTACGTGAAGAAATCACTCCATTGTGATTGTCAGGGAAAATTTAATAATCCAGGGCCCTGGGAAACATGACTAATTATGTACACTTTTGGGTAGCTCCCTGTGATAAATGGATATATATTGGAAGTTGTGGATTATCGGACTAGCGATCAAAGGATAGTAGATGTAATTGAGAAAAGAGTTAGTTCTACTTTCCTATATCAATGACTGGTGTTAAATAGAGGGGTATTTTGATCATTACACCTTTAGGTCGAGGACACCGCACTTGCAATATTATTTTTGGGGTCAATATTTCTATATGGTGATCAATGTAATATGTAAAATGATGAAACTACTGTTGTTTGTTAGCAATGGTATTTTGGTTTTTTTAGTAGTCAAGAATAATATATCTTCTGGTCCCCAAAGTAGGTCAAATAACCTTAATAAAATTATTCACTATGTCTGCTTATTAGTTGAATTTATTATTGAAAGAATTATTCTAGAAGTTTGAGAGCTTTTCATTTGGTTGAATTTATTATTTAGTTTGACTAGACTAATTAATTGGCTTATTAATTAATTATCATGGATTGTTTTATATTGGTCCCAAATAGTTTAATTAATTAATAAGAGAGCTAATTTAATTACTTAGTTTATTAAATAATTATCCAGGGTAATTTAATATTGTGCACAAGTGGATTAATTAAATAATAAGAGAGTTATTTAAATAGTCATTGGACTAATTAAGAGACCATAACCCATTAGGGTTTTGATGGAAGCTGCCGTGTGCAAAGAAAAAGGGAAAGAGGAAAAGCGAAACAAAAGAAATAATAGCTAGCTAGTGTTTTTGTTTTGCAAAGGAAATGGAAAGCTAATATTATTAATTGGCATCTTGTGTGCCTTGGTGATTTGTTGACCAAATTTTTCACAAGAAAATAGCTTTCGGTACTTTTCTTAGATAAAAACATAAGTCGCCGTTTTTTTTTTCTTTCGTTTCCTTAACCGTTTATAGTTCTTCCATTTTGTTCCAATTTTCTTCACACTAATTCTACTTCATCAATAGAGGTCCATAGTGGTTAAAAAACTACTTTGGATGGTCAAGAGCTAGCAAACGCGGCAAGTGATTGATGCGAAGGAGCCGACGGTTAGTTGGTGTTCTTGCAGAACTAGTAGACGTTCCTATTTAACAAGGTCGTTGAACCCGAATCCTACTCTGGTTATTAAAGTTAATCACCTTAGAAGCAACTATTCCCAGACTTTGGCTCAGAAAAAATTTTAATTTGCTAACTTTCGCTGCATATTTAACTTTCACGCCATCTTTCATGTGGAACTAGAGCCAGGTTAAATCTAGGAGCATGCTTAGGGTTAATAATCGAAAAAATGTGGTTCCTTTGCTAATATAAATTATGATATTTGTAATTGTATGGATCACTCGTGGTTTTTTATATTTATAGATTTGGCGTACACCTCGCGCGTGGAGGCATAGACACCTGTAATTTAATTTTAATCATTTTTGTAGAAATCGTGTACTCCTCATTTTGAAAGGCATACGAGTTTAAAATTGTTTTTTAATTTATTTATGTATTATGTATTACTGTAATTAAATAGTCCTGGTGAAATGACTGAGGAAAACCCCTGATAGAAACATAGAGAGAAAAAAAACAGAGATCAGATGGAAAAAACCTTGCTCTGGCATGATGCATGTGAGTTGCACGTGGCTTGGGAATTTTTTCCATCCCAAGCCGTGGTAGGCCTACAAGCATCCGTGGGAGGATCAAGGCTTTTATGCTTTCATCCAAGGCTATGCATTAGACCAAAGCATTGTTCAGTTATCACGGGCAGTGGTTCGATGGTTCGGGCAATCGGGTCGTAGGTTTCTTCCTGGAACTATTTTTTTATTTTTCATGTAATTTCTTTTTCTCTTGGGGCACATATCACAAAAGGTTATTTTTCTTACAATGGTTTATTTATTGTAATAAATAATTTTACATGAAATTGGTTAGCAAAGGGAACCACTTTAAGATTAAATAAGATCATTTTAATTCTATTATTATTATAATGTTTAATCCATTATTTGGTCACATAAGAATTAATGGTTAGAAATATCATGCAAAAAAGTTTATTTTTGGAGCATGTCTATTATTTTTAATTTTGTTATCAAATGCACAATGGTTTTTGAGAAATTAATTTTTTTCCCTGGATAAAACAATTAAGGAAAACGTTTTTAAATTGGAACCAAGTAATTTACAAAAAAATTCATAGTTTATTCTTCCAAAGATTCTTATCTTTGACATGGGAAATAATTTTGAATTTAAGTATTTTAAATTTAGTTCTTAGAAATTGGTTTTAACTTAAGTAGTGAAATAAAGTTCATACTTCATGTTAAAGGATGTTATCCTTGACATAGAAAATAATAGTTGAATTTTGGATATTCACTAAGGTTATTAAAAACCAATTAAATTTTTAAAGAAACATTTTCCCTAAAACCTTATTTTTCTCAAAAGATTAAGTGGGAGAGAGGTTCCAATGGCCCCATAGTTTCCATCATGAATCTAGGACTAACGAAGGAATCATTGTTAAATCCAAGAATAAGTGTAGGTGTCAGCCAACCAATCATTGGAGGCATTAATGATGGATTATCCGTAAGTGGTGATAGTAGTGACCGCCCTATCAATGGAACTATTTTTGAATCATTACCTATTAAGGAAATTTAATTTGTGATGTTTATACACTTAACTTGGAAAATTGTTAACCTTCCTACGAAGCTCTGTTAATTTTTCTAAGAGCCAATTATTCAAATTTTATTTTTGATAATGGTTTTAAAAGGTTAACCATATCATGTTTTAATTGTGCATTTTATATGCATTTTAAAAAACAAACATTTTTTTAATGAAGTTTTTTTTTAATCAACAGAAATGTTTGGTCCTAGTCCTTTGTCCATTATTCTCAAGGAAAATAAGTTAACTGGACCAAATTATGTGGACTAGAAAAGAAATGCGAACATAGTACTCAATGTAGAAGAGTACAAGTATGTTTTGACTGACCCTTGTCCAGAGATTGGGGAAGGTTGCACGGACTAGGATCGTAAGGTGGAGAAGGCATGGACGAAAGCTGATGAAATGGCTCGATGCTATATGTTGGCTTCTATGTCCAATTTTCTCCAGTCTAAGCACGAGAACATACCGATTGCATACGATATCGATGTTTCATTGCGCACTATGTTTGCTGACAAGAGCCGATCTATAAGGCATGAAGCTCTTAAAGAAATCATGAACATTAGGATGGCTGAGGTGGCATCGGTTCGTGAGTATATGCTTAAGATGATTGCTCACATCAAGGAGGCTGAGGTCTTAGGGGCAACAATCGATCTTGAGAACCAAATTGATATGGTTCTTGAGACTTTACCAAAATTGTACTCTCAGTTCTAGTAAAATTATAACATGAATAAGTTGAGTATGTCTTTATCAGAGTTGATGAAGGAGCTTCAGGCTGCAGAGAAAATTATGAAGCTTGACTCAAAGATTTTGGTTACTCGTTCTAGTTCATCTTCTAGAACTGGGCTTAAGCCCATCAAGTTCAAAATAAAGAAGGCCCAGAGCAGTGCAGGAGCCCAACCGAAGGCATCCAAGCCCGGTCTATCTAAGCCCAACGATAAGCCCAAGGGCAAGTGTTTCAAATGTTGCAAGAAGGGACAATTCAAAAAGGATTGTCCATACTTCTCAGCTAAGTTGTTCTCAAGTATTACTCTTTACTTCGACATATATTTTGATGGTTGTATCATCATCCACTTAGATTATTGATTCTAAAGCCACTGACTATATCTGTAAATCCTTGTAGGGGTTTAGCAAGATAAGGTGACTCAGTAGAGGAGAGCATGGACTTAGAATGGACAACGGAGCACAAGTGTCGGCTAAAGAAGTGGGAGACTTAAAGCAACTATTTGATTGTAACATTGTTTTAGTTTTGAAAGATAATTTATGTGTTTCTCATCTTAAACATAATTTTATTTCAGTTCCTATATTGATTATTCAAGGAGGTTCGGTTTCTTTCCATTCTGGTATTTCAATCATTAGAAAAGGAAATATTATTTGTTCTAGAAACATGTATGGGAATCTTTTCTCTATTAATCCTATTAATTGTTAAATAAATAATACTCAGACAGGATGACGCGAGACTTCCTGTGGAACTTAAATTACCATCCGGTGGCCTGGAACACTCTTTTCCTCCCCAAGACTGATGGTGGCCTAGGTTTGAGGAACTTAAAAATCTGGAATGGAGCGCTATTGTCTCGAATTATTTGGGACGTACACGCTGAGAAGCAATCCTTGTGGGTCAAATGGGTGAACCACTACTATTTGAAAGGCGAAACCGTTTGGGATATTGAAGCTCACAAGGAACATTCCCCCCTGTTTAGGATATTGCTGGCAATAAGGGATGTGATCATAGAACGTGAAGGAAACTCCCACCGCGATGCTGCTCTTCTTCAGTCGTGGGACAATTGTATTACTTCTTTCACCACTATTGCTTATGACTATCTTAGAGCTGCTTCCCATCCTGTGTATTAGGCCAAGACTATATGGAAACAGGGATTAACGCCCAAACACTCATTCATTCTTTAGTTATGTGTGAAGGGAAGGCTCAAGACCAAAGATGCACTAGTGTTCAGACTGGATGATTTGACATGCCCTTTATGTAATTGCCAGCCTGAATCGATGAATCACTTGTTCTTCAAATGCGCGGTCTCGACTACCATTTGGACAGAAATTAAATCTTGGTTAAATCTTCCTCAGTCTTTGAATTCTGCAAAGGCTTGTCTTAGGTGGTATAAGCATGGCAACAGGGGTACCTCATGGGTTTCTAAGGCCAAGTCTACTTCTTTGACGGCCACTTTTTATTTCATTTGGACTGCCCGAAACAAGGCCATCTTTGAGGGTGTAGTCTGCCAACCGGAAGCTATAGTGAAGCAAATAAAAACGCATGTGTACACTGTAATTTTTGCATTGTACCCTCATGTTAGGACTAGTTTTGAGACATGTACTGAGATCCTCTAGATTGCAGTCTTCCCGACTGCAAACTAGTTTTTCATGTAAATTCTTATTGATTAATATTACAATATTTACATTTGCATAAAAAAAAAGAAAAGAGAATAGATATATCAAATAACTCTTATTTATGGCGCTAGATATTAGGACATATAAATTCTAATTGGATTCAGAGGTTAATCCAAAATGGGTCTTTAGAGTTATTGGAATTGTAGGAATGGCCTCAGTGTGGATCTTATCTTAAGGGTAAAATAACCAAAAGGTCCTTTACTCTAAAGGCAGAAAGGGTCATGAAAGTAGTAGAGTTAGTTCATACTAATGTTTATAGTCTTATGTCTTCACCGGCTAGAGGAGGTTATAATTACTTTGACACGTTCACAGATGATCACTAGCATTTTGGTTATGTTTACTTGATAAGGCACAAAGTCTGATTCATTTGATATAGTCAAGGAGTTTAAGACTGAGGTGGAGCGTCAAATAGGGAAACTAATCAAAAAGCTAAGAATGGATCATAGCGGAGAGTATCTCCTTGGTTAATTCAAAGATTACTTGTCACTTCAGGGTATAGTATCTCAATTAACATCACCTAGGACTCCCAGCAGAATAAAGCAGTTAAAAGAAGAAATAGTCAAAAGTATGATAAGTCATACAATTCTTCGCCTTCTGGGAGGCATCAAACGAATGTCTGTATCAACCCGCTCCTTTGTCTTCATTTTCTTTTTATGAGTAGCCTTCTTTCCGTCCACTATAGCCTGGAGAAAGAGCAAGAAATCAGCTCTGAGCGACGGACTCTCTGTATTTGAATTATACTTCCTGAGAGCATCTTGGGCCTCATCTTCACTGGATTCAAAAATCAATTTGTTTGTATATGAGCAAGGCATGCCATCCATAATCTCACCTAAACATCTGTTCGCAGTGATAGATCTTATAGCCACATCGGGACTTAGTGACTGTAATGTTGTTTGTTGTTCCCCAACATCATTCTCTCTCGGTGCTGCCGTTGGGATATCAACTGTCTGAGGAACATTAGGTGGATTATTAGGAGCCAAAAGGGGAGCAAATGGTTGGTTGTTAGGCACCACTACTGGTAATGTAGATTGGGTGTGAGGATCTAAAAGATGAGATTGCAATGTGTCCGAGGGGTTTCCGCGCTGTGCGCATTGTGCCTGCAATTGCTGCGTTGAAGTAGTTGGGTTTTCTTGACAGTATGCAGTAGCTGGTGGGATAGCTGTCTGTGGCTTAGGAATCCATTGTTCCTTAGCCGATGGAGGCTTAGGCACCACCTTCTCTCTGAGACCGCAGCAAGTGAAGTCATGACCAAGTCTAGAGCTCTGTCTGCAATAAGATGGCATGTTCTCGTAGGTTACTGACTGGAAGAACCCAGAGTCGCCTTCGCCTATCCCGATGGGCGTCGGGTTGGATTTAAGCAAATCCACTTCAATGCAGACTCTTGCGACGTTAGGCCTCGAAAGATTAACTGTGGCATCATCAGGCTTCAATGGCTGCCCGATCGTAGAAGCTATTGCGAAGAGAACATGCTTTTTGAATAGGTGAATCGGCAGATGTTCAAAGGAAACCCATAGAGGGATGATGGAGGGATCTGATGAGACTCGAAAGTCCTTAGTCCATTTCAGAATTCGCATTGGAAACCCCTTAAGAAACCAGAGATTCTTCATCCACAGCCGAAGATAGTCTTCCTCCAAAGCCGGGCGGATTAAAACATGCTTTGCGTCTAAAGATCCAATAATAACTTCCCTTCGCAGGCCAATCGTTTTAAACTCCCTTCGTAGATCCTCCATAGATGGCCGACCTTGAGCAAATTTTCCTACCAAGGTAAAACGGTAAGGGGCAGCAAGAGAAGAAATCTCTTCATCAGAAAAGAAGATAGCCGGAAATCCCTTGTAAGAGGAAGGCTATTTGATGGAGGGGCAGACATCACCAGATTTGTTAAAGAGATCTGCAAAGGACTTACGTCCCCATGCAGCCGAAGTGGCCATCATCGACAGCGGTTCAGCTGCCATGCCAGGGATGCTATCACCAAGATCCGAAAAGATAGGAGTTTCTCCTTCTCAGTGCTCCGAAAAGTAGGAACCAAGATTTTTTGTTGAAAATCTCTTGGTACCATATTATTTATTTTGTTTTGTTGTACAGAGGTACTAAAGA
>JANUWF010000557.1:0-19435 GCA_026120185.1 Voacanga thouarsii | reverse complement strand
CCTATCAATGGAACTATTTTTGAATCATTACCAATTAAGGAAATTTAATTTGTGATGTAGCCCAAAATTAAATATGTAGCGGAAGACATCAGATTAAAAAATTTTTTGAGCCCAAGTCATGGAATACTTACTTCTATGGTGTTTAACTTGAATAACCGGAGTTAAATTCGGGTTTGATGGCACTTCTTGATCTAGAATGTCTACTTGTTCTGCGGGTATACCAGCTAATCGTCGACTCCTTCGCTTCAAACACTTACCACTTTTGCTAACTCTTGGCCTTTCGGGATATTCTCAAACCTCCTATGGACTTCTATCAATGAAAATAGAACCAGGGTAAAGAAGATTGGAAGAAAAACGGAAGAGGTAAACGTTAAGGAAAAACGAAGGAAAAATGACAAGAAAATGGTGGCCTTTGGTTTCGTTTCTAAGGAAAATCAAAAGTTCCTTCACGTGTGTGTTTTTTCCAAAATTCGGTCAACTCACTCTAGGCACACGTAATACCTTTTATTAATCAACAACTTCATTTTCCTTCACAACACTAATTAGCCAGCGTTTTCTATTTTCTTTTCATTTCCTTTCCCTTTTAGCACATGGTGGCTACCATCAAAACTTGATGGGCCATGTTCTCTTAATTAGTCCAATGACGAATCAAATAGCTCTCTTACTAATTAATTAATCTATTCGTGCCCACTATAATATTACCTAAGATAATTAATTAATAAACCAATCAGTTAAATTAGTTTATTTATTAATTAATTAAACCACTTAGGCCTAATAAAAAATTTTCCAAGATAATTAATTAATAAACTAATTAATTAAATTGGCCCAATGAATTATTCTAAGCAAAAAAAAAAATAATTAATTGAACTCCCATAATAGTTCTTCTAATAATAAATTCACCTAATAAGCTCATATAATAAATTAAATTTACTAAGGTTATTTGAGGTACTTTGGGACCAAAAGATATATTATTTTTTGCTACTAAAATGACCAAAATACCTCTCCTAAAAAATAGCTGTATTTTTTCATTTCGAATATTCAAATTAACACTATATGGAAATATTAACCCCGAGAATAATATTGCAACTGTAGTGTCTTCGACCTATAGATGTAATGACGAAAATACCACTCTACATAACACCCGTCATTGAGATTGGAAAAATGTACTAACACCATTCTCAATGACGTCTACCATATTTTGATAGCTAGTTCGATAATCCATGACTTCCAGTATGTATCCACTCATCACAGGGAGCTGCCCAAAAGTGTACATACTTAGTCTTGTTTCCCAAGGCCCTAGTTTATTGATTTTCCAGAACCATCACAAGAGGGAGATTTCTTCATGTAAAGAAACATAGAAACACTTTTGTATAAGTCTGTCTTAATTAACTTGAGTCATACACCTAATGTACAAGGTAATTGGCCTTGTGATAAGAACTTACCCAACAAACATCCAAGTGTACACGTCCAACTTCACCAGACCACCAACATATACTCAAGTCTTAGGGTACTCGTCCACTGAAGTAGTTGTGATAAACTATTCTTTGTTTATTTTAGTACTTTTATAAAGAATATTTTTGTGTGACCCAATTCTATATATTCCAAATACGCTTACACTGTTAGTGTGAGTGGACTACTCACTGGTTAAAAGCAAACAATTCCCCATTTAGATGCCACAATGTAATGATCTAAACATTTGTAAAGTGCCCAACTCCACCAATTGATCAAGAACATTTTTCTGCTTATGTGTTAGTAGCCCATAATCTACACCTTATTGTGAAAGCACAACCCATTCACATAGATTACTTACTAACATATTTAGACTATAACGTGCTATGTATATAAAAAAATTAACCATTAATGAATGAAACTTTTATTTATTTCCAAAATATAGAAATATATAGTCCATTTTAGGTATACATTCTAACAATCTCCATTTCCACTAAATTGACTATGATAGTTCATATGTGCCTACCCTTATGACATCTAAGTTTCTTTGAAACACATTCTCTATCAAAAGCTTGGTAAATGGGTCCGCCAGATTGTTTGTAGAGGAAATATGGTCAAAAATTATATCCCGTTTTTGGATGAACTCGCGAATTAAGTGATACTTCCTCTTAAGGTGCTTTCCTTTTTGGTGGTTTCTTGGCTCTTTACGTTATAACCCAGCTCTAGAATTGTCATAATATAAGGTCATGGGCCTATCCATTTGTGGCATAGTTCTAGGTTCTAAGAGGAACTTCCGAAAGCAAAACGCTTTCTTAAAAGCTTCTGAAGCTACCACATACTCTGCTTCTATGGCAGAATTAGCAAAACAAGATTGCTTGACACTACCCTATGAAATAGCCCCTCCAGATAAAGTGAAAACATATCTACTAGTAGATTTTCTTTTATCTTTATCCGCCTAAAAGTCTGAGCCTGTGCAATAAGTAGGAACTAAGTTATCAATCATGTAAACAAGTAAATAATCTCTTGTTCTCTTTAAATACTTAAGAATGTGTTTTATAGCTTTCCAATATTCTTTCTCTGGGTTCAATTGATACTTGCTAACCATGCCTACTGCAAAGTAGATATCTGGTGTACAAAGCTTGTAGTACATGAAACTTCCCTCTTCCGATGCATAAGGAATCCTACTCATCTTTTCTTTTTCTTCCTATGTCTTAGGACACTGCTAGGAAGATAAGATGATGCACATTTTTTAGTGTAGAAAATATTATCAACAAAGTCAACATTCAATCAAGCTTTAATTAAAATGCTAATCACTAAAATCGCACATACGGACAAGTATACCCATCACATAGTATAGGGAATTCAAAAAAACTTAGGCTCTCACATTACTTTACCCAAATCTTTATTGTTTACCCAATAGGACAAATGAATAGAAGTAAATAGCCTACAAACCTAATATACTAGAAAAAATCAAATTAAAGAGTATACTCTACCTCCCAAATTAAAACTAAGAAGCATAAAGAACAAATCAATCAAACAATTAATGTCCCTATACTCTAGGCAACAATAATGTGTTTTGGAAGAAATAATACCCCTATACTCTAGGTGATATCAATCTCTCTTTGATTACTAAGTCATTCTCTTCATTTCGTTTCCCAAGTCCATCAATTGATCACATGATATTGAATTAATTAGTCCAGAATAATTAATTCAACTCATAAAATCAAGTAATCAAATACTTAGAATTGGAATTCAACAAGTCTAGAAGTAATTCAACACAAAATCATAAAGTAAAAATATCCACAACTACAATTAAAACATATAAATCCAACTCTAACAAAATAGAATTACAAAGAACGAAAGAAGAAAAACTCATAAACAAGTGCATTCCCCTTCTCTTTTGCAATTTTCCTGATAAAGCTCCACTTCATCTCTAAGATTTTCTCTAGGAGTTCTATAAAATATTATAATGAAAACTCAAGAACTAGAACTCTCTTTGTACAATGTTATTCTCCAATATTTGTAAGTGTTTAGGTTGGCAAAATGTGCCCACAGGAGTCCTTTTTCATAGTTGAAAGAGTTCCCAAAAAAACCCAACAGAAATTGCCAAAATCTGCTTGGAAAAAGAAACCCGTGGCCTTAAATTAGCCCACGACCTGGGCCGTGTGGGCCTCTGAGCTAGCGCCATCTGTGCTTCTAGGGTAGCACCATTTAACAAGTGAAGTGTCGGTGTCATTTGTGCTCTGCCCGACCGGCACTAGTCGTGCATTGTGGGACAGAAGGTTTTGCTTTATTTTTCATCCAATTATGCCGATCATGCATTGTACGGAAGACGATTTTGCTTTGTTTTTCATCCAATTCTGCACAAAATCTTGAAAATACCTTTTCAAAGGTAAACTATCGAATTGTAAGGAATTGTAGGAATATATGCCCAAAATATACTATGTGTTTCTGTATTTTTAAAATTAATAAAAGTTTTATTCATTAATGGTTATTTTTTTTGCATATATTCACACATTAAAGGTCTAAGTGTTTTAGTAAGTAATCTATGTGATTGAGTCATGCTTCCACAGTAAGGTGCAGATTATGGGGTACTAACACATAAGTGAACTTGATCAACTGATGAAGTTGGACACTTTATCAAGGTTTAGATCACTACACTATGGTTTTTAAATAAGGGAATAGCTTACCTTTAACCAATGCGTAGTCCATTCATGCCAATGGTGTAAGTGTATTTTGGAATATGTAGAACTGGACCATACGATAATAATCTTTATCAAAGTACTAAAATAAATAAAGATTGCTTTATCGCAACTACTGCATGGACGAATACCCTAGGACTTAAGTATAAGTTGATGATTTGATGAAGCAAGACTTGTACACTTTGATGTATGTTGGGTGCGATCTTATCTCAAGGCCAATAACTTTGTACGTTGGGTGCATGGCTTTAGTTAATTAAGATTGACTTATACAATAGAGTTTCTATGCTTCTTTACGTGAAGAAATCACTCCATTGTGATTGTCAGGGAAAATTTAATAATCCAGAGCCCTGGGAAACATGACTAATTATGTACACTTTTGGGTAGCTCCCTGTGATAAATGGATATATATTGGAAGTCGTGGATTATCGGACTAGCTATCAAAGGATAGTAGATGTCATTGAGAAAGGAGTTAGTTCTATTTTCCTATATCAATGACTGATGTTAAATAGAGAGGTATTTTCATCATTACACCTTTAGGTCGAAGACACCGCACTTGCAATATTATTCTTGGGGTCAATATTTCCATATGGTGATAAATGTAATATGTAAAATGATGAAAGTACTGTTGTTTGTTAGCAATGGAATTTTGGCTTTTTTAGTAGTCAAGAATAATATATCTTTTGGTCCCCAAAGTAGCTCAAATAATCTTAATAAAATTATTCACTATGTCGGCTTATTGGTTGAATTTATTATTGGAAGAATTATTCTAGAAGTTCGAGAGCTTTTCATTCGGTTGAATTTATTATTTAGTTTGACTAGACTAATTAATTGGCTTATTAATTAATTATCATGGATTATTTTATATCGGTCCCAAGTAGTTTAATTAATTAATAAGAGAGCTAATTTAATTACTTAGTTTATTAAATAATTATCCAGGGTAATTTAACATTGTGCACAAGTGGATTAATTAAATAATAAGAGAGCTATTTAAATAGTCATTGGACTAATTAAGAGACCATAACCCATTAGGGTTTTGATGGAAGCTACTGTGTGCAAAGAAAAAGGAAAAGAGGAAAAACGAAACAAAAGAAATAATAGCTAGCTAGTCTTTTTGTTTTGCAAAGGAAATGGAAAGCTAATATTATTAATTGGCATCCTGTGTGCCTTGGTGATTTGTTGACCGAATTTTTCACAAGAAAATAGCTTTCGGTACTTTTCTAAGATAAAAACTTAAGCCGCCGTTTTTTTTTTCTTTCTTTCGTTTCCTTAACCGTTTATAGTTCTTCCATTTTGTTCCAATTTTCTTCACACTAATTCTACTTCATCAATAGAGGTCCATAGTGGTTAAAAAAATACTTTGGATGGTCAAGAGCTAGCAAACGCGACAAGTGATTGATGCGAAGGAGCCGATGGTTAGTTGGTGTTCTTGCAAAACTAGTAGACGTTCCTATTTAACAAGGTCGTTGAACCCGAATCCTACTCTTGTTATTAAAGTTAATCACCTTAGAAGCAACTATTCCTAGACTTTGGCTCAGAAAAATTTTTAATTTGCTAACTTTCGCTGCATATTTAACTTTCATGCCATCTTTCAAGCGGTACCGGAGCCAAGTTAAACCTAGGAGCATGCTTAGGGTTAATAATCGAAAAAATGTGGTTCCTTTGCTAATATAAATTATGATATTTGTAATTGTATGGATCACTCGTGGTTTTTTATATTGATAGATTTGGCGTACACCTCGCACGTGGAGGCATAGACACCTGTAATTTAATTTTAATCATTTTTTGTAGAAATCGTGTACTCCTCGTTTTGAAAGGCATACGAGTTTAAAGTTGTTTTTTAATTTATTTATGTATTATGTATTCTGTAATTAAATAGTCCTGGTGAAATGACCGAGGAAAACCCCTGATAGAAACATAGAGAAAAAAAAAACAGAGATCAGATGGAAAAAACCTTGCTCTGGCATGATGCATGTGAGTTGCACGTGGCTTGGGAATTTTTTCCATCCCAAGCCGTGGTAGGCCTACAAGCATCCGTGGGAGGATCAAGGCTTTTATGCTTTCATCCAAGGCTATGCATTAGACCAAAGCATTGTTCACTTATCACGGGCAGTGGTTCGATGGTTCGGGCAATTGGGTCGTAGGTTTCTTCCTGGAACTATTTTTTTATTTTTCATATAATTTCTTTTTCTCTTGGGGCACATATCACATAAGGTTATTATTCTTAAAATGGTTTATTTATTGTAATAAATAATTTTACATGAAATTGGTTAGCAAAGGGAACCACTTTAAGATTAAATAAGATCATTTTAATTCTATTATTATTATAATGTTTAACCCATTATTTGGTCACATAAGAATTAATGGTTAGAAATATCATGCAAAAAAGTTTATTTTTGGAGCATGTCTATTATTTTTAATTTTGTTATCAAATGCATAATGGTTTTTGAGAAATTAATTTTTTTTCCCTGGATAAAACAATTAAGGAAAACGTTTTTAAATTGGAACCAAGTAATTTACAAAAAAATTCATAGTTTATTCTTCCAAAGATTCTTATCTTTGACATGAGAAATAATTTTGAATTTAAGTATTTTAAATTTAGTTCTTAGAAATTGGTTTTAACTTAAGTAGTGAAATAAAATTCATACTTCATGTTAAAGGATTTTATCCTTGACATAGAAAATAATAGCTGAATTTTTGGATATTCACTAAGGTTATTAAAAACCAATTAAATTTTTAAAGAAACATTTTCCCTAAAACCTTATTTTTCTCAAAAGATTCAGTGGGAGAGAGGTTCCAATGGCCCCACAGTTTCCATCATGAATCTAGGACTAACGAAGGAATCATTGTTAAATCCAAGAATAAGTGTGAGTTTCAGCCAACCAATCCTTGGAGGCATTAATGATGGATTATCCGTACGTGATGAGAGTAGTGACCGCCCTATCAATGTAACTATTTTTGAATCATTACCTATTAAGGAAATTTAATTTGTGATGTTTATACACTTAACTTGGAAAATTGTTAACCTTTCTACGAAGCTCTGTTAATTTGTCTAAGAGCCAATTATTCAATTTTTTTTTTTTTTTTGTAATGGTTTTAAAAGGTTAACCATGTCATGGAAATAATATAATGTTTTAATTGTGCATTTTGTATGCATTTTTAAAAACAAACATTTTTTTAATGAAGTTTTTTTTTTAATCAATAGAAATGTTTGGTCCCAGTCATTTGTCCATTATTCTCAAGGAAAATAAGTTAACTGGACCAAATTATGTGGACCAGAAAAGAAATGCGAACATAGTACTCAATGTAGAAGAGTACAAGTATGTTTCGATTAACCCTTGTCCAGAAATTGGGGAAGGTTGCACGGACTAGGATTGTAAGGTGGAGAAGGCATGGACGAAAGCTGATGAAATGGCTTGAAGCTATATGTTGGCTTCTATGCCCAATTTTCTCCAGTCTAAGCACGAGAACATACTGATTGCGTACGATATCGATGTTTCGTTGTGCACTATGTTTGCTGACAAGAGCCGATCTGTAAGGCAAGAAGATCTTAAAGAAATCATGAACACTAGGATGGTTGAGGTGGCATCGGTTCATGAGTATATTCTCAAGATGATTGCTCACATCAAGGAGGTTGAGGTCTTAGGGGCAACAATCGATCTCGAGAGCCAAATTGATATGGTTCTTGAGACTTTACCAAAATTGTACTCTCAGTTCTAGTTAAATTATAACATGAATAAGTTGAGTATGTCTTTATTAGAGTTGATGAAGGAACTTCAGGCTACAGAGAAAATTATGAAGCTTGACTCAAAGATTTTGCCTAAGCCCATGAAGTTCAAAATAAAGAATGCCAGAACAATGCAGGAGCCCAACCGAAGGCATCCAAGCCCGGTCTATCTAAGCCCAGCGACAAGCCCAAGGGCAAGTGTTTCAAATGTAGCAAGAAGGGATAATTCAAAAAGGATTGTACATACTTCTCAGCTAAGTTGTTCTCAGGTATTACTCTTTACTTTAACATATATTTTGATGGTTGTATCATCATCCACTTGGATTATTCCTCTTTTTATTACGACTGACAATGTTGAAAAAGTAACAAGTATTCTTGTCAGAGAGAGCTACATACCTTTCTTTAGCAAGTTGCTAGTAGAACTTCATTTCTGCCTCCGCCAACCGCCAAGCTGACCTTTTGCAATCCTTGAATTGTGCAATCAGAACTTGATCAGCCGGGTTGCCAAGTAGTATCTGTTGTGCATTTAGTAGAGCTTAGTTCGCCTGTTCAACCCGTTTAGAGATGTGAGAGAATTCCTGTTTGTTTAGTTTCCGCAAGTAACCCTTAAGCATCTTCAGTCGATGACAAAAGGTGAAATGGTGGTACCCAAAGAATTCCTGATTCCAAACCTCTTGAACAATATTATGGAATGAATCATTTTCAGACCAAATATTAAGGAACCTGAATAGACGTATGTAACTTACATTGTTGTCCACCACAGACAAAATAACAGGACTGTGATCAGATATGCTCCCAACAGGGAAAAACTCAACGGAAGCCTGTGTAAGGCATTAAAACCATGCTGCATTACCCATAACCCTATCAAGTTTGGACCACACTCTAGAATTTGTCCAAAAATACCTTGATCCGACATAAGGAAGGTCCTCAAGCCCAATATCTGCACATAGAATCGACAGGTCCCTAATTTCATACGAGGAAGGCACAGAACCTCTAAGTTTGTCCTCGATATGTAAATAGGAATTGAAATCTCCCATAAGAATCCACGGATCTGAAATTGTTGAAGATAATGATTGAATAACCTCCCATAAACTTCTTCTAGCCATAACCGAATTATAAGTATAGATAAATGTGAAGGAATAAGAAATATGGGTGATCTTACACCTGATACTCATAATAATCTCTTGAGGTGCACAGTGAAGTAAATGAACATCCACCTTAGCATCATTCCATAAGATAACCACTCTGCCTCCTTTTGATTCATCCAAGTTATGAATAGCCGACCAATTAGGGAATTTTTTGTGTAGAAAATTATCCACCCCAACAGCATTCAACTTTGTTTCCAATAAACCAAAAACGTCCACAGGATGATTAGAAATAAAATTCCGAACCCCCTGATGTTTGAGGGTTATGTTGAACCCTCGTATATTCTAGCACTCTACTCTCATTGTGGGCTAACTAGTACCCCTTGGGCACTAATTAAGTCAACACTCCGTCGGGCATACTTTTTCCATACCGAAGAAATAAATTTTGTTGCGTGAGTAGTCACTTTACCAGTATTCCCCATGGTCACTGGAACCTCCTCATCACAACCTCCTAAACGGGAAGAGGAGAATGAATGTGTAAGTCTAGCTTGTGCATTCAATTTTTTTTTGCCAATGCAGCCATCCCCTACGCCTAACCCTTGATCGGCCTCTAGTGTGAGTAAGTTAGTTGCTAGGTCTGTTAGATTGGGAAGGGACGTCAACTGCAGCATTTCCACTATGATCTTGGATGTCATTTGTATGCTCACTGCTTAAAATATTCTAGTCCAAATTAAGAACTAGTTGTTTCCCCTTGTCTTTGCTTACAACACCAATCTTATCAGTCCGAGCCTGAGATGATGATCTCATATTTTTATTCTGTCTAACCGGGGCTGACATCGGCCTAGTGGGAGACCTTGTACTACCCTTTCCCACCTTTCTGTTCCCTTCATTTCTGTTAGCTCCCTATTGTTCCTTTCTTCTCATGGTTTCCTCTATACATGCCTTAGTAACATGGCCAAATTTGCAGCAGCATGAACAGTACAAAGGCTTAAACTCAAATTTCACTGCCTGGTTTTTTATCTTACCTGAAGGAATTTTGATTGCTACCGTCTTTACCAGAGGCTTGGCCACATCGACTTCGACAAGGACTCTAGCATAGGATAGGCGATCAAAAGTTGCAGTAAGCATATCCGTCATGATTGATATACCCACAGCCGATGCAATTTTACTTAAGGCAGTCATGTTCCAACAACCGAGAGGTAAGGCAGGAAACGTGATCCATATAGGCATGATGCTCACCTCAGCAAGAGAAAAATCAAAGTCATAGGGCATTATTTTAAGCATCAAAGATCGCCCAAATATAGCATAAGCCCCCCACCCCCCCACCCCCGGCGGAGGACCTGCTGTCTATCATCATCAGTTTGGAAACGGAATATAAGCCATCCAGTAGCATGGGAATGCACTTTGGATTGAACTCCCCATTTTTTTGTGAGGTGCATTACTGCTTTCAAGCTCGGGAACCTACCAGCAAACATCCCCACAAGACAGAAACCAAGCTTATCCGTAGCTTCCGCGAAGTCCCTTTCTTCCAACTCAATAACATTACCCGAGCAAGGAAAATGCATGAGACGCATTCCATTCTTCTATTCTCAGTTTCCCCTAACAATATTTGCCCAAGAATGAGGGGGTTGAGTGGTCTGCAATGATATGGTGGGTGGCAGGTGTTTGTTACCCACTAAGGGGACGTTAGGTGCAGATGGTATATCTGGGACATTTTGAGAATGTGTCCCCACTAGGGGAGGATCCGGACCAACTTGATCGGGTGGTTGAGGAGCAATTTGAAGGTCAATGGATATAGATTGAATAGCTGGCCAAGGAGAAGGTGGGGTTGGGGTGTTATCGAAGAGCTTATCCATGCACATACCAGGGGAGACAGCTATGGAATTTTCCGACTTCTGGTCTGGACCATGAGGTCCAGCCCTTAGCATGATAAAGGACCAGATAGAGCTAAAAGGGTTGGTGAAATAAAGCTAATTTCAAGAAATAGAATAATAATTCCCCGGGTTAGGTAATACAGCACACTGACATACAAAGAAAGGAGGGCGGGCAGAAGATTAATTGGTTTGAGGAGAGGCGGGTTAGGTAGCTTCGAAACCTGGTAGGAACCTGATGGGGGAAATCATTGCAGAAAATTGAAAAATACGTTGACAAACAGGTTTAAGCTGTGTGAAGACGGTATATGCCGATCAAAAGCTGATATAAGGAGGAATTTCAGAAGCATGAAGACAAAGCTAAACCGGTGACAAAGGATTAACCAAGACTGGAAGAAAGAGCATCCCAACACTCTATACATAGACAGCACTTAGCTAGAAGATGAAGACCGAGAAGACATAACAATTGGAGGATGAAAGCAACGAACTAACCAACTCAACAAACGGATAAACTGGGTGGATAACAATGATAACAGACAGAAGTCACCCCAATAACAATGACAAACACATAAACAAAAAGAACCTAACCATTATGGAATCCGTTTACATGCTTAACTGCTTGAATATAGGCCATGGATACTAGGGAAGAGAGGTGAACTCACAGGAGTTGAGAGCTTCTCTTTCTACACTTCTCTCTTTAGCCTTAACTTTCCCCCCTCTTATTGCTTGCAGAAGTAATGTAGGATCTTCCTAATATATGCAGACATATTTGTTGGGTCATATTGTGATTTTATATTATTTTACATGTTATTTTTTTATTATGTCAAATAATATATATTTAAGAATTAAAATTTTTTATAGTGACATAAAAAATGCTATCATACGTATCTATTATAACATATTTAAGCTATAGGATATGCAGAG
The DNA here is from genome assembly GCA_026120185.1 of Voacanga thouarsii. Taxonomy (NCBI): domain Eukaryota; kingdom Viridiplantae; phylum Streptophyta; class Magnoliopsida; order Gentianales; family Apocynaceae; genus Voacanga; species Voacanga thouarsii. The sequence goes on along the minus strand of JANUWF010000557.1, from coordinate 7,680 downwards.
AAATTATTATGTTTATACAAAAAAATGTAACAAAAAAAGGTTTTAATTTCAGTAAAAATGTTGCTCTATAGAATTTTAAATAACATAAAAAAGTGTAACAAGAAGTCTATTATGACATTTATTAATGTTGTGAGAATAGGTTTGACTTGGTAGTGTTAAATGTCATTAAAAATGCCTATTATGACATTTTTACATGTTAACATTAGTTCTGAATTTTGGGAAACATTTTGAATTTTGACCATTAGCAAACCTTTTTACAATATGATAGAGTGTCATAATAGGTGGTTTGTGGGAACAATTGAAAATGTGGTAAAAGATAACATATATTATGACACTTCTTAGTGTCCCGAACTACTATGGTAATATCATTTTAGATGACATTTTTCCAGAAGTGTCACAAATATATACCTATTATAACATTTCTACCCATCATAATAGGCTTAATTTCTAGTAGTGTCAATGACTATACCATTTGAAAACTCCACCTAAAATTATGCTTAGACTACGGGAAATGTTTGCATTTCCTAGCATGTTATATGGGCATATGATTTTCAAAATGAATTTATTTTTAGGTTGTGAAGAATTTTGGAACTTGATATTGAAGATAGAAGAAAATGGATAGTTTTGGTTTTAGAAGAGAAGAGATTTATTTTGAAAGAAGAGAAGCACAAGGGTTGTTGTGATGAAATGATTAGAACTTGGAGAAGAGTTTCTAGCATATTGAGTTCAAACCCCATTGCAACTAGGAGTATCCTAATTTTTATTTTTATTTTTTTCCTAGTCTTTTGGCCGATGGAAATTTTTTGGCCTTTCTAAGCCATTCGTGGGGTGTTACTTCTGAAGACCAAAAGCCAACTTGAACAAATTTCTTCTCTTCCATTGTGCAATCAAGTATTCTTGGCTCATGCATAACTATGGCTTACGTTTTCTCTTATCTTATGCATAAATTCCAGTCTTCATCAGACCATAGTGCACTAAACCGTATGTACAAGGTAGCTCTCTCTATTGCAATTCAAGATTAAAACATATATAACTATCTCAGACCATCATTGTTGAAGGTAAACGATCAAGAAGCAAGGGCTCACGCCAAAGCGTTCATTCAGGGTTTGGTTGTGTGCCAAGGGCTAGTTGAAAACTAAAGATGTACTGGTGTTTCGGCCAGACAACATGTCATATCTTTTATGCCAAACTCATCCGGAGACAACCAGACACCTATTCTTCAACTATGTAATATCAAAAAAAGTATGTACGGATATTAAGGCATGATTAGCCTTATCACAGGATATGAATTCGATTGACACTTGCCTCAATTGGTTCAACCGGGCAACTCGCGGGTCCTCGTGGCTTGCCAAAGCCAAAGTATCTCCAATGGCTACTACGGTTTACTACATCTAGCTGGCACGCAATCAAGCACTTTTCGAAGGAGTTGCTTGTCAACCTGTGGAAACTACGAAGAAGATCAAAACACATGTGTACTACGCTCTTTTTACCTTGTACCCTCATGTTTTGACCCATTTTGAGGATTCTATCTGTCACAACTAGTTAATAGTTGCATTGCTATTAACTAGTAAGATCCTTTGTACATACCCTTTGATCAATATATACATTTACATCTTGATAAAAAAAAAAAAAGATTAAAACACATAGATCTATTGATGAACCTCCTTTATCTACATAATAGATTCGTAGTTCTTTAGACTAATAGGCCATTTATATTCCTTCTTCCTCTTCTCCATTCGCTCTTTTTCCCTTGGCTTCTTAAGTTTCTAAGCCGACTAGGATATGCTCTTCCTCTTCTCCCTTCCTTGATAGTCGACGTGATCTTCATGATAACACCTCCATTTTATTTTATTTATTTATTCTGATTTCTCACAAATCAAACTTGAAATTTAAAGTCAAGGAATTTCACTACAAACTCTCAATCAAAACAGACATTTATTCCTTCTCTATGCTCGAATTTCTCAAGCTTTCTTCATTGAAATTCCTTCAACATCATTCGACAGCTATGTTTGGAATTTTTGCTAGCCATGGGCAGGCTATAGATAGCCATGGACTGGCTGCCCTTCTCCAAAGCCAAGGGTTGGCTATAGGTAGCCATGGACCGTCCATCACACACCACCATAAAACCATGGACAAGGTAGAGCAAGTCTTTGGTTGGCAGTGCATAGATGACACTTTCTTCTTCTTCCTTTCAAAATTCAAAGGAAGCAATGAAAGCTTCTAGATTATTACCCTTATTTACATCATGACTTCCATACAAAAATATTTTGCATGATCAACCTTAGAAAATTTTCTATATGAAGTACTATTTTTTATTAGGAATTATGCGTTAATCTATGCACCTAATTCAAAGTTTTCGTCCATGTACATAATTTGCAAAATTCATAGCATGACATGTGACTCATGTAGATATTTCTTTCGAGGCAAATTATAAAACTGCATAATTTATCACACTTTCGATGAGTGTTATTTTGGATGAAAGAATTTTCTACCATCGAGAAAATTTTGGAGAGAAAATATGAGCTTTCATTTTCTGGTCGGGGTAAATTGGAAATATTAGTTTTCGGATTTGGATTAATAATTCTTGGAACTTAAATCATATATTCAACAATAGAATGGGAATTTCTTGAACCGCACCAATTTTAAAACTTGAGTACTCAAGGGATGAGACAATAGGACTAGCACTCGTTTGGTTAGCAGAGAATTCTTGTTGGTTTGCCGTCTCAAAAAGTGTTTTTCAAACGGGGCATCAGTCCTAATAGTTGAGTCGGGTCCTTAGTTAGCAGCACGGTATCCAAGAGAAACCAGAGGATGAACGTAGGACATCCCGTCTTTTAATATATGAGAGAGATGTTGGGGTATCCTCTCGGGAGGGATGTAGACCTTACCAATTGTACTATTTTAGTATGGTTTATCTTAGAGTCATATCTGTAAATTATCGCAGATGCACCAGCAATTTTTTCTTTTTATTTATTTTTTGTTGGTATTGTATTGCTTTCAAAAATTCTAAAGGATGTGCACTTATTTATGGCAAAATAACGAGATTAGATTTAAAAACTCCTCAAGTTCAGTAACCATGTAGTATTATTTTGGCAAACTAACCTGTTTGCACTTACTTATGGCATCACTTGTAGATTAGATTATTCCTTACATAGGGTGATATATAATATGAGTCGGTGGTGCGCTTATCCGAAATGAATTAATATTCACCTTCTGTTTTAACGATATTGATCAACTTATTATTTTGGACTATTTTAAACGAATCAATATTTTTTTTAGAAGGAAAATTTTTAATATATTATCTAGTATAAAAATAATCAATATGGTGATAAGTTTTTATTATGGGATTCATTTAGCATCGAAACATAAGAAATCCTAGTGTTTGAAAAAAATTTCCTTGTTAACAGTGGATTTGTTTCCGGCGATCACAGTTATCCTTTGGTCTTTAATATACTAATTTATTTCACACAATAAGTATCCTTTGGCCGGGATTTGTCTTTGAAAGCTGTTTGTGGGAGGGCAATTACGAAAATAAACTTGTACGGCCAGACCCAATGTCCACTAAAATAAAGTCTGGCCGATGTCCTTGTTATGTATTATTTTCTCTTTTCTGCTTGTCATATGCTTTGCATAATGTAGCATGGACTATATCTATTGGCTATATGGTCAGTGGAATTCTTACATTTCTATTTTCCTTAACGTGAAGTGTCAACACCTATTTCTTTTTCATATTTGTCTAGGTTTTTACTAGCTTTGAATCGGTACGGTGTGTGCAGGTTTGAGAAAGATTTCAAATGTCAATTCAGCAAATAATGCATAAATGTCTCCCAGGATGCACAACATCTTCCCAAGAATGCCATCCTTCTTTCCTTTGTTGTTTCTTTTGTTTGTTTCCTTCTACACTAACGGATTCTTTTCTTTTTTTTCCTTTTCGTCTTTTTGTTGAGCCGCGGCTTCCTTAAGCCTCCCACGGATTCAATTAATCCCTCCCAGGATTGCATTTCTTCTCTTCTTTTCGTCTTCCAATTTTCCAATTTCAATTCCTCTGTTAAGCTTTTATTTTTTTCCGCTTTGCTCTATTTTGTCTCCAGACATGTCCTGGTGCAAGGTCGGTCTTCTTGGCCTGGTGTCGAGTCTTCACAAGAAAATTATCCAATTAGCACTAAATTGACCTATTTTATATAAAATTACAGAAAAATATTTTTATAACTGAAATATCAAATAGGAAGAAATATGACTAGTTATTGTATTGCAAGTATCACAAAATATATTCAAATAACTAGGAAAATGTATGTAAATTTAGGCCCTATCAGTAATTTGCCAACCCCATCACAATAGAATTCACCCAACGGTCGCCAAGCACAATAAATGAAAGAAAGAGATAAGTAATGCTATTAAATAGAATCTCGCAAATCAAGACAAACCTCTACCACCTAAATTAACTAAGGAACAGCTTAAATTAGAGATCAATGGATAATCTCATACAAGACCCACTCTATCTCGAGTTCTGAGTCCCCTACACTTATATCAATTAGTAGGTATCTCTAACTCACTAATCAAACCTAAGTGGCATTAAGACCCATTACCTATCTAAATTGAGGGAAATGAAGCCCCTATCTCTAGGCAACCTCACAAATCTTCAATCACTAAGTTCTTACCCTCAAACCCTTCTCACGAGGTGCTCTAAGAGAAACTCATAAAGTAAATCTACCAATTGGCCCTTGAATTCTTTACCTCATCTCTCTAAATCATTAGGACAAAAAAAATTAACCAATAGAAATACACAATGCACAATAAGTGATTACATACCCAAAATTCTTTGTAAATAGCTCTAGTAGATTTCAAGATATAACAAAATAAGGTTCAACACTTTAGATACATCATGAATCTACAAAAGTGCAATCAAAATCAACCAAGAAATGTAAGAGAAACTAACATAAAATCATAAACAAGTTGTTCTCTTCTTCCTCTTGTGATTTCCTCTTGAAGATTCTCTCTTCTCCTCCAAATGAAACTTAGATCCTTCCTTGATCTCCTCCTAAGTGTTCCAGGGTTTGAGAGTGGCTCTCCCCACTCTGGTTCTGTCCTTTGAGAAGACAGCAATAGGATCTATTTGTAGTGGTCCTGGAAAACCCTTGAAAGTTGATGTGTAGTAACTTGTCCCGATACGAACCAAAACCTATTGTAATGCCAGATCGGCACCGGTTGTGCCTTTTTTTGTTCTTGAAGATCTTGAAATCCCACTTTGAACTGGCACCTATCCATCCTTCCATCTGGTGCTTGTTGTTAAGTTGTTCTAACTCTATAACTCTCTAGAAATAATCAGTACCTTTCTGCTAACAAACTACAGCTTGATGACTAATGCAATCAGTGCCTATAGGTCTTCAAACCGATGTCTACTATGCCTAAAATGTTTTCCTTAACTCTCTATTCAGAACCAATGCATGTTTATCTTTGTACCCTGTGCTGGTTTGATGCTTCTTCACTTAGTTTTCATCTTGTTTCTTCAATCATCTCTCATTTATGCATTCTAGATCAAACGTGTCAAAAACAAGGGATATGAGTACTGATTTGGTCATAAATGCAGCATAACTTAGTACAAAATGACAAATAAATATGGACATAATGAGCACTCATCATTCTCCCAAACTTAAACTTTTGCTTGCTTTCACGCAAATTCTTAGAATAACAAGCACGTAAAAAAAAAAACAATCTTTATCTATACTAGATTTTTGGCAACAATAACTTTAATAAGAGAGGTATTCTTTTTCTTTTGAGATGAAAATTCAATTTAAGTTCACCTGACTAAGCCAAACTTGTGTAAATGCATTTATTTGAATAGATAAAACCATGGCACTTGCAGTCGGATTAAATAAGTCTATGCTTATTCCACATGCTCAACATCATTTCCTAAGTCAAGAATATGACTCATATGATTCCTATAAGTAGGGAATAGTGGATAAATTTATGTTCTATTATTTCCCAACGCTGCTGCAATCTAAGTCGTAAACAAAAGATTGGTCTAATTGCTCAGTTTTGCAGGGTAATTTAATGCCTAGTAAATATATAAGCAATGATTTTCAGCCTATACATTACCCTGATTAAACTCTCATTTTCTTTCTAGGCCAAAGTAATATAAATGACTAGTAAAGATATAATTAATGATTCTTCAACTTTTGTATTAACTTACTCTATTCTTCCATTTTCTTACCCCAATCCACATTTATTGAAACTTAGACTTCGAACTAGTTAGAAAATCATAGAACATAAATGGACCTAGAAATTCTTATGTTATACTTCATCACAAGTTTCAGTGTCACAATATTTAGTAAACCTGAACAGGGTTAAGTCAAATTCTCAACATTCAGTCTATATTGTATCAAATATATAGGTTTACCTAAGAATATCCTAGTCAAAACAACCTCATACCAAATTTTCATGCCAAGACAAAATGAGTAGCAATATCATAAAATTTAAAGCATGCCAAAAATTGAAAAAAATTTCCTCATTTCTCCGAAATTTAACAAAGAGGAATAACAGACTAATAAGTTGCAAGAAATTGAATATATACTTTTGCAAGAAATAAACCTTTATCCTTTCCCCCCACACTTAAATTGGACAATGTCCTTATTTGCCACGATTTATACAATAACTACAAGCAACGAAAATGTAAAAGTAATACTTCCCAAGTGTCCGTGGTGTAGTTTCACAGTGTTATTTAGGAGAAGGGGTATAGCATTGTTCCACATGTTACAAAAATTTCCTTCCACAATAAGAAAAATATATCTATATAAGTGAAAGGATATCCAAAAAAAATCAAAAGCATAATATAAATAAAATATATTGAAATGTACTACGTATCCATACAAAATCTATAAAAATATATGCAAAAGATATCTCAGTGAAATGAAATGGCATAAAATAGAAGTAGGAGGAGCGAGTCTGCTTGGGAGGGGAATAAGCACTGCCAGTGCTGGTCGTGACAATGACGAGAAAATAAACCAACACAACCAACACACAATCGGAAATAAACCATTATTTCTGTTTCTCATAATGGAAATAAACCATTATTTTTTATTTTCTGTTTCTCATAATGGAAATAAACCAACACAAACATCAACAAAAACACATCACAATTAAAACCACATCACACCACTATGATCATAGCTTACAAGCTCAAATTCAACATCACAAGTTCAAAACAACCAAATAACCAACTCAAAAGCTCATAGTCCAAAGCATACAAAAGCAGTAAAAATGCTAAATGCAAGAGTAAATCATCGATAAAGCTATTCATGAGCAACAAAAGGTGAAAAATGGGGAGAGGAATCAATTCCTTGCACAAACATCTCATGGATTGGCTTCCATATTTCTCGGGAGAGTTCCACGTTACCTATTGCCCAAAAACTTTGCAATCAGTTCGGATGGATGCCTCTTTGTTGCGTCATTGAAGCCTCAACTCTTGGGAAGCATGAGTCGGTGGAAAATACTAACTTCTCTATCAAATCCTCTAGTGATGGCTTTTGTGGGCGTTCAAAAGGTGGCGGAGGAGGTACATGATAAGGTTAAGGCACTAAATTTCTCTTCCAAGCCCATTTGTCATTTTTTTTTAAAATTTACTAAATTCCACATTTTTTGTATCCATTAGCCCATCAAAAATACTTTAATACTTGTTTGAGA